>LUCH01005608.1:0-34660 GCA_013368495.1 Paragonimus heterotremus | reverse complement strand
CCTTGGAGAATGTGAGTTGAACAGACATTAGATCTCAGGGGAATCCCTGGGGATGTTAGGAGATGGACGGAAAGTTCCTTCTGGTGGTTCACATAACAAGTTTAGGAGGGATACCCGTAGGAAACTGAAGCGTAGCCTATAGGCTGATCGTGAGGCTTAATTAATGGAGAAAGTTGAGAAAATGGAGACCGTTTTTTCTTCAAGGAACCTCGGTACACTTTTCAAGCTTATCCGTACTACTGGTTCCATGCGACTGTCTGTCAGTGAAGCTATCAGCTAGACATATGACACTTTTCTATATTGAGTCCATAAGATTAGAGCGGTGAGAGGAACACTTTGATGATCAGTTCAGCCTCAAAATGCAATGTACTTTTGCGAGATTGCTGTGATTACGTAGGTTTATTGTTAGATACAGAAGTCATGAAGGTTGGTGAGTTGTTTGTGTACGTGTAAAGCTGCATTAGCGGTGGTGGCAGTGCAAGGAATGAAATAGAGGTGCGTATCTCTATGGCTGGGCAGTGTTCTCTAATCTGGGGCACCTCTGGCGACAGAAACGTATCTCCTTGTGGCTTAAAGGTCGCGTAATAAAACGACAATGAGAGCTGTGTTACTTTTCGGCGACAAAACCTGGCCGCTCAGGGGGAAAGAAGTGAACCTTCTTCACGTTTCTGGCCACCGATGTTTGCATTCAGTCGCTTGTATCGGGTTGCACCAACGAGTGAGCAACGAAAAGGTTAGGAAGTGAGTATTTAGTAAGAATTGTCAAACGAGTTCTTTTGTTCACTTCTTACATTTGCACAGACTTAAATGGTTACGTCATGTATTAAGGATGCCGGCTAGTCGTCTGCTACATCAAACACTCTTTGCCGACGCTGCGACCGACTGGCGCAAAGTGCGAGGTGGATAGACGATGAGTTGTCCTAGAGAAATGAAATCGTTCACGAATTGGTTGTTCACTGTATGTCGGGTTCGTCATCCGGGTTGGGATCCGTGAGACACACAGAGTCGATGGCTGGAGACGTTAGGTGAGATGGCGGTTAATCGAGCTCAGTGGTGTGAAGGTTGTCGTTATTTATCCGAGTTATCCATGCAGTGAGTGCATTTAGTGACGCGGGGCAATGAAAGCCGTAAGGAAGCTGTCTTGCTGATGACACCTTACTTTCACATACAGTTCGGTTGTTTGCTTGCAAGGTGTGGGCACCTTGATGTTGTAGCTGTTTTCAGTAGTTAGATCCCCTTACCCTCCCCTTCTTTTTTCTTCCCCCTTCCTATACCTTCTTGTGTGGCAGTTAAGCATCAGTATGAACCACTGATGTATTGTCGTCTATGATGACTTTTAACGTGTACTGTTGGCGGCACTGACTTTTGCAACTTTCAGTTTGTCACCATTAGTGATTTGTATCTACATAACGGTATCGATTATTTGAAAGAGTGACCTTCACGGGCAATAATTTTTCGGCATTCACTTACTCAATTATATTGCTGATGAGTCCTAAACTGTGGGAAGCGTGCGACTTAGTGAGGTAATAATAATATATTTGGGATGCTTGACAAATTAAACTTAAAAGAGACTGCAACCGGCTCCTTTCCAGAGATGACTCAGGTTTCGCCTGTATTATGGCTGTCATCAATGCATATCGTTGCCGCTACTAAACGTTTAACTGACATAATTGGATCATGCATCACATGGGATTGATAGCGTTATAGTCGTCATGGTCGCCCTATGGAGACGTGGACCGCAGTTTGGTTCCCATTCCCGACAAGAATATGAACTACTGACGCACTCTGGCAAAAGCGGAACTTGGGTTTATACTTCTTTTCAACGGAACGTGACTGCAAAATATACTTGGATGTGACAGATGTGGTCAACTGTGAGTGGTGTTTATTTTATGTTTACCAACTTCCCGATTGCTCACACGTTAATAAAAAGACGGCACGATGTTTTTACCCTCAGTGACTGAGAAGTAGTACAGCGAAAGAAAGCTATGGTCAAAAGTGTGAATAAGGTCTTGTAGGCAGCTGTCATGGGTATCGGTTATAGAGGTGTGCCTAACCACAGATGTCCGTCTTCCTTTGCGCTGCTTTCGGAAAGTATAGATCGTTCAACTAGCACCCGCGTTTGACGTCAAAGCTTCTATTGGCGTAAACTGGTTGTCGTTTCGGGCCTTACATTACCTAATCACCAGACAACCTCGGTTTTGAATATTTCGAATGAAGTGGTTGTGATCATGCGCCACGGAGATCATCAGCGGTCGAAAAAAAAGCCAAAGTGACCTGACAACGACGAGAAAGTTCCGCTGATTTTATCTAGAATGACCTGTTGGTCACCCAACTTTCCGGTTAAAAACTCTGTACGACATGGCAGCGTTCAACAGTTAATGCACTCACAACATTCTGATCAATCTAATTTATCTAGTTTGTTTCTTCTCTTGTCTGTTAGCATTATTTCTTCTAGAATATCTGTCGCCTTTGTTTAGGTGAACGTTTGCCCGACCTACAGTACCCTTTCATCAGGCTCATGACCGTTCGTGAGTGCTGCGTGTATGAGTGGAAAGCTGCGTACTAGTTACTGCTGATCGGCACGTTTCAGCTGCAATCTTTTAGAACAATTGTTTTACTAATTTTCTCAATTTTAAGCCTCGGAGCGAACACCTGACGTTCTTTTAGGATCAGTGCCACGCCTACTGATGCCTGTACTTCTAGGAGGACAATCTACAAGAGACTGGGTTGATGTATCCGTTCATATTGTGAAGAAATTATGACAGCCTTCTTCACTGGTTTTGTTTAGCCCAAGTTGTCTTTAGCTATACATCGGTACGCGCTCACATGAGTGGTAAGTTCCGTCGATTTTCTGTGATTAGTGGGGAAAAGAACAGACAGACTGATCGTTAAGGTTTCTGGTCAGCCCCTCGATGTTGACTTGTTGATTTGTTTCTTATTGTATGGTATGTTGCTCAATTTTACAACTCTTGTTGCCTGTTATCGCACCAGTGAGCGATATTTTCTGCTGGACGTGGAAGATTATAGCCGCTTAAACTGAGCCTTCTGGGCTCCATGTGACGAGTGTTAATGGGCTATCTAGGTCTGCTCATTTAGCGTTCATTTCAGCACTTTGATGACCCGGCGTACTATCCGCCATCAACTTCTGAGTGGTGTCAGGTTCCACGTATACCTGTCATGGAGAAGCTGATCGGATCTTCATGAGTAGTGTGGTACTCCAAAGTTACCATCTGCAGTTTTAAGTGATGCTTTAACAGTCACTTTAACTCCCTTTCCATAAAACGAGGCTGTTGGAACATATAACTAGCAGAGCTGGACCAGTTTCCCGGAGAGAAAAGTATCCAGAGACCTTAGCGACTAGAAGTAGACTCATGAAAAATGTAAGTTGTTGTGACTGCCGTCGATTGCTCGTATACCAATGCTGCCTTCCTCTTCAACAAAATGGACAAGTTTCGAATGATATGCGATGCGTTAAGGCCATCCGTTATCGGTATAATAGAATTGTAATGTGTGGCGGACGTTGAGGACAAGGAAATTATTATGCCTAATATGACTGTGTATCGCCACGACCGCTAATGTGCAAAAGGTGTCGATGTAGGCCCGTTTTATCGATAGTCAGTTGAAGGTAGCTGTTTATGATCCGATTCTTTTGCGCTTGCCTGAAACTGTATGACACATTTCGCATTTTGTCCAATCACCCAATTGCCTGAGCAGCATGACTTTCTAACCCCCCGTGTGCCTCGCTGGTCAACGTCCGCTTGATAACGCCATACGCCGACTAACCTCTGCAAGATTCTCACAGATCCTACTCATGAATGATTTTACTTACCCTGAGGTTGACTTCGACGTCAGCGAGGTTCATGCTAAACTGGCATCAATTGCTTTTGAGTATTACGATGCAGTTATAACTTCTTACTCCACTGAAGATGTAACGGTTCACGCGATGAAGGGTCTGTTAAAGAACTTCAAGGCTAGATTACATTCTAATCGGCGAAAACTATATAACTATTAACTTGCAAATTATTGTCCCTCATGGTCTTAGTCATCACGCAGTCATTTAAATGAATAGGTAAAGATAGTCCTCTGACGTAAAAACTCGTAGAGAACTTGTACAAAACGAACTGGACATTCCGGATCAAATAATTACCTTTTTTACCCTACCCGGATAAGTTGCTCAGGCTGGGAGGGTTCTCAATGCGCTGCCGGCTTACCATAGTAAAAAAATTGTTCAATAAAGCACGATCTTTATTGTCCAATTCCCCCACAAGTCCCCTCACGTTTATGGGCCGGAATTCCAGTCCACAACACTGCGGCGTTTTCCACTCACACGTCGTGTGCACTTCTGCCTGGTTTACGTGTTTGGCTGACGTCTCCTGTTGTGGGTTTTCCTCGTCCGTTCGTCTGATTTCGTTGCGCCATGGCTCGACCGATCGCTCGTGTTGTCTGCAATCCATTCGCTCTAGGCTTTTGGAAATACCTCATCGCCGCGTTGAAGTATTCCACCGAGTGTTAGAATATTCGTGCCTCCGATTTGGTAATCCATCACAATATTAGAGTGGACTTGATTTTAGTTTATCGGATTCCCCGTTAATCTCAACTTCCTTAGGAAAAATACTTGTGCTTAGTGAAAATAACCATCTCAGGGATAACTTGTTAAATCCACGACATCAAATCATCCGTTTGATTTGCAATGAACAATTTCAGGCATGCTCAATCCGAGACATCTTGCCAGACTCTGTTGTAAATGTGTCATCTATTTGGAACACCAAATCGACTGTTGAGATAACGCGCTCCTCAGAACCATTGCGGAAGAATGAAAATAAATTCGACCTCTCACTTGATACTAGCTATTTGTTTTCTGATGTAATGTGTTTGAAAGGTAGTTGTTAGGGTTTTTTGTTCCGCTCGTTATCTCCTGACCTTCTTTTCCGCAGTCTTTCTGTTGTTGATCCTTCGGAACTGAGACGCTCCTCCGACTTGTCTTTTCCTTCTAGACCATCCGACACAACTTCAGACGTACATAGGCATTCTCAGTCTCCCTCATGCTGTAAATTTCCCATGAATCCCATATGGTGTCATGAAAATAGCAGTTTTCGACGTAACAATTGTGGTAACCTGTTACGACATATAGGGAAGTGCGCGTTTACTTACACATTCAAATCGATCAAGATGATCCTTTCAATTTACTTTTGAATTCGTGTGAGAATGTAAGTATCTAGGTCTACAGTCAGTACAACGGATGAATAAACAGTCAATAATACAGTATTGAGTCGCGTTGAGTCGCGGTTGAACCTTTCGAAAAGGCCCAAGCTGTTAGGAATTGCCACGAGTTTTAGAATCTTCACTATCGATATGTGTAGATTGAATTCTTTTCCGATGTGTGTGTTGGTATTGTTTGTTTTCAATCGTTTGGTACTCAGTCCGGTAATTTTGAAAGAAACTCCGATGATAGACTTCACCTGCGAATGAGCCATTGCTACCGTGCGTCAAGTCAATTATCATTGACCGATTTGACTGCGGGTGTTGAGCTATCCACGTGGGAAGAACAAAAAAACAGTCACGCATAGCAGCAGACGAGCGTATCCTGACTGAAGTTGGACTTGCGAGCAATGAATGCTGTGATAATTGTGAATGCGCACTCCCCTCAACTAATACGGCCGGTGCCATTGATTGAGCATCACCTACTGACTTTTAGACACTGGTAGAGAAAACAGTGAGTCGAAAACATTTACGGCAATAACAATGAACGCTTACTCAAATTCGGTGATACTGCTGCAGTCCACGGGTGGGAACTCCCATATGTCAACAGAAAGAAATAATTTTGATGTCACTAACCTATGACAATGTGGCATTGTTTATAAGTTTCCGCTTTTTTGGTCTTGGAAGCTGAAGTATTATCCAGCGCTTCACTATGCATCTGATAAGATGCACCGAAGTGCCTTAGACAAAAAGTCGTACAATGAACCATTGTCGTCTGTTTTCGATTTTTTATCAGTCCATTCGACGTAGTGTCGTTTTCTCTTTTGACCGTTGGTTCACTAAAAAACATCCTTGCTGTTGGTCTCTATTTAGTTTTAACCTGTGTTTCATTGAAAAGGTCGCGTATGATACGTGTACTACCATGATTTCTTGGTCCTGGAATACTTTCATTACTTCCAAGGAGTTTCATTTGAATACACCTGTCCCATTTGTTTTTCAATACATTCTTCACATCCTTTTCTGGTCGTCTTTGTGTGTCATGGGTATGGAACATCCATAAATACCAGATGACTTTGTTGTAATGGTCACTTTTCTAACCTCGTCGTCGTACATCATCAACTGGTGTTGTTGAGCACTTTTGATTGTTTGTAATTGATAGACCTACCGTATTGTGCAACTTCAATCTTCAAGGTGCATGCTGAGTCTCTTATCGTTTGTCACAAACGAGAGTATTAAGTACACGATATTGTTCATACAGAACCCGAACCTGCCACCGTTTAATCTGTTCTATCACAGAGGTGATTTATGCTACTAGGCTGTTCAAGCCCGTCGGACTCAGTAATCTAGCTATCAGATGAATGGTCGGAGTCGTCGCTACAACTACCTGTTGTGGCAAACGGAGAAGTTTATCTAGTTTGTTTGATTTTCATCTAAGGTTTCTTTGTTCTGTTTTACTTAGTGTTTTAAGTCAGCGTTTCCCAACGGGAGCGGTTAAATATTTATGTTCTATAGGGTTTTGGTCTTCTTAAGGGCGACGGTGTTTTGAGAGAAGCATTAGAAGCGCCGGCTACGTTCACCAACTCACTCACACTGACGGTTTCTGATGGTGTACATTCAATCGCATAATGTTGAAGAATCCAAACCCTTTGTACCTTACTAATTAGCGCCTTAAGGTTGTTGCTGTCTTAGCTGACTGTTTATGTTTGCAATTGGCTAAAACCATCGAGCTGTATGATCACATTAGCATATTTTAATCAACATAGCCTAATTCATTTAGTTGTTGCTGTGTATAAATTTACTAACACATTTTATTCAATGGTTTAGTATTATAGGAGCCTATTTTTCATACGTGGAATAGAAAATGACACGCCAAAATGCTGTGTCTCATTAGAGTATACAGCAGACAAATTTTGGACTTGATTGAGCGATGTCCCCTGGTTCGGCTTTACGATGCTGACGCAGAAAACGATTCCGTTTTGACCAGTTTGGATCATTTGTCCCACTGGGCAAGGTGACCACATGCCCCACTAAGCGGTTCCCACGTTATGTAAAACGGTAAATCTATTCCAATGAAGAAAGTTCTGAAATTTTATCATGATCCTAGTAGGAGGGGTGTTCGGACAGTGAAATGTGAAGAGAATTGAACTAGAAGAAGCCGGGTAACTCTACTTTAAAGTAACAGAGTTCAGACGATATCTAATCCGTTTTGGGATAGGTTGCTTCACTGATGTGACACGAATATTTGTGGTCACTCAACCTTTGGATCGAATTTTTCTGTCATTAGCACGATTGCAGATTACGCACTAGGAATCTCACATGTCTGTTTATCAATACTTTTTTCTGACTTCATGGAAGCACGCAGTATTCTGCATTCCCATGCAGTTTATTGTTCGACTAGCATTTCCGTGTAAAACTTTGGTCAATGAATTTCATTTATATTGCCTCTTACATACTCTTATCGGATCGTTGTACTTAACACTTCAGGGAAGTTGGCGTCCTCAGCTCATTCTATCAGTACCTTACCTCAGGAACTGGCTGGATAGAATCAGGAGATGAGGACGATGTTGATGATTCATCCAACTTCCAGTTTCCCGAAAGTGTAGCTGAAGCCCTGGAGCCTGGAATAGTTGCAGCTACATTGAAATCAAACTCGTTAGATCCCAAAGGACGAACGCAGGTTCAGTTGAGTGCTGGTCATTGGACAAACGCTTTACAGAGCGCCCAACTGGACGAACAGTCTGCTTCTCGTGTGGCGTTTGAAACAGTGCAACAGTGTGAGATCGCGCAATTAATTAGGGATAGCAAGTTTTTGGTCGATGCTTCGTTGACAGAACTGATCAAAGTGAGTTTACTTTGGTGTCATTCACTCGCTTGATTCAGTGCTGAGTTCGCACTTTTTCGATGCATATATATATATATATATATATATATATATATATATAAAACTAATTCCATATTTATTATGTTGTATTTGGCCTGAAGGTGACACATTGAAAACGAGCTTGTTCGCCACGTTTTAACCTTTAATGCGTGATTTTGTGTGTACTGATAAAGGACTCAACTCACACGAATTAAAACAGTTGTCAGTGGTTTTTCCATCGGTCTTGTATTAATCGTCTCTGACGTCAAGTTGTCCACTATGTGAACGTTGTCATTCACTATTAAGGTCCGTTACAACACGATAAATCAGGAATGATCAGGTTCACCTGAGTTTGTAATTAATTTGTTCTCCCAACTTTACAGGCCTTACTTAGAGCTGTTCGAGGCGATCCATCTTCCGAAGCGTTCATTTCGCATTCCAGCGCCATATTCGACATTGGATCTTATGCGAAAGAAGAACCTACTTTGATTCATGCGCTCTCAGTTGATCCTGTTCCCGATTCCCCCCGATCCGCCATATCGGGAAACTTGTCACAGTCTAGTTTGTCTCTGGACAATTCGGCAGTGGAGCCCTTGGAGTCAACCCTACCGTCTCAACACCAGTCGCACGATCCTTCTAATCTGTCCAAACGCAGCATGACCCTACCCACCACTGCGCCGAGCGCCACAACAATGTCGTACTATCCGGCCTTCTGTTCCACTGGTGGCACTCCTACGGAGGACTGCCGCATCTTCTGCCTAGAGCTGCTTGTCCGGGTTTTGCTACACAACCGTGATCGGGTGTCTTCATTGTGGCCATTGGTTCAGTGTTACTTGGCTGATCTCTTGTTGACTGCCGTCGAGCCTACCCCTTTGATAGAACGGGTCATCGTAGGTTTTCTTCGGCTGGCCACCCACTTGTTGCGGCGTCATGAAATGACCAGTCAAGTACGTCGTTTTGCTGAATTCATTACCTTTTATGATGCCCTTAAGCTTGTTTACTGGTGAATCTTCCAGATAGTATTCGTTGTCCGTCAATGCAGCATGTTTGAATCAAAGGAAATCTTACATGAAATACTGTGTATGTAATAAATCGTTTGTGACATCCTATCCACCTATGTTTACGTTAGGCCTGTTACAAGTCATTTGGCACGATTAAACTCATCGGTATTGCCATATCTGTACAGAATTCAATAAGAACACGAGTGTGATACACACATTTAAAACCGCTCTCAATATGCTGTTTGCCAATGTATGACGTGAGGTACTCTAACCAACTAGCTTGAAAAACTAATTGGTACAAAACAACTTACACCCAGACCTTATTTGACAAATTTTTCAACTAGTGTACTCAGTGTGCTCTTGGGTCTGAACTTGTTCATTTTGACACGTATGAGTTTATTCTGTTTTTTCAAGGTCTACATAAGTGTCAAACACCGTTCTTCTGTCATCGAATAGTTTCAGTTGATCGGCGTTCATACTCGATTGGCATGTTCAACAACACCCCATCAGCTTCTGCACGGCTTTGATCATTGCGTCACTCGTATCTGTTTTGACGACAAAGCCACTGGCAATTTCAAGATCTTTCGTTGTATTTTGACAAAAGCTTGATTTGCTTTTTCTAATCAATGAGACCGTATGAGGCTCGCAGTGTCATTAAAAAATTTTGCACTGGCCGTAGAACTCAACACAGTCGCGAAACTGTCTCATCGTCCTCTTTGATGTTTATCCGGGAATCACCCAGTTTGCCGAGCAGTAATTCTACCTCGACCCTGACCGACCTTGTGACAGCATTACCACCATTTGTTTCGTTGGTTTTGACTTTAGACTGTTGATCCGTGGATCGACTTGTTCAGTCTTCAGCAAAGCAGCTGAAACATGTGTCGTTGGCGTCGTTGATGATATCTTCTCCATAGACACCAGTATTAGGTAATACGTTCAGCACTTTGAACGTCAGTCACTGCGATGTGAAAGAGGCGCTCGATAGCCCAAACGACATACACTTGAATCGATACTTTTTTCTCTCACAGTGAAAGTTGCTTTGTCTTGATCTGATTGTTTTATTGGCATTTGCAAATATCCTGACTGCGACTTGTCGAAAATTTCTTGCACTGTTTGGACAGCCACGGCTTTATTGATTACATTAGCTGAGCCTTCTGAATTTGCATAGCACTTCATTCCGTAGCCGGCTGTCGCATGTTGAATCAATTTAGATACATTCATGTCAGTTTGCCTAAACGATTTCTCATTATTGAAACCACCTCGTACTTCGTTATAAGCTTACCGTATCTCAACTCAATTAATACTTCAGTACGGCCAGGAAATTCTGTTTTCAGAGTGATCTGGAGTGCGTCAGGAAAAATGACGAAAGGCTGTTTGGTTACGTGACCACTTATTCGAACACTGTACTCTGTCAGACTGTTAACTTTGAGCATAAATCCTTCCGCTGCTTAGAAGACCCATGCACTGAGACAAACGGCCTCTCTTGACATTAGCCGAATCAATTAAGTGGCCTCCTTTTTGCTAATCAAACAATATACCCAGCTCCCATTAATTTCTATTTCATCCTGAACTGCTGTCCTGTTGATTGCACTTATTACCGTTGCTCCTGGCCCAAACAAAAAAAACTAAGTGAAACGGTTATTTAAATGCCACCTTTTCTAGTCCAATAAGCATAATCTCTCAGTGTCTAAATGTTTCGCATCTGTAGCACACGTTGCTACGGTTTTCTTCCGCCTTCCTTACTTTCAAAGCTGCCACTTCCTATGTCAGTCCTTCTACTGCGATTTGAAGTTCGTTCAGTACACTTGATTCGTTTGCGTTAATCTAGTCGATCATCATAAAGTTTTTAGCCAGCAATTGACACATCGAATCGGCCGATTTTTTCAAGCCCATCGGATGGGCGATAAGGACGATATTGGGCTGCTCCCCGACTGCTGGAGGCATTCCCTCAATGAACTCCTCGGTCGACGTGTGCTGTTATGAATCTATGTCCAACTCTGGCATAACTTTTGATAACACTGCCCGGAATGACACTGCGTAAACGAGTGTCGTTTCAGGAGCTAAATCAGGCACTCTTGAACCATTGCATCGTGTCCTGACAATTGTCAGGTCTGTCAAGCCCAACAGTCAGCGTCTTCTAAGCGGCTGACCACTCCAGTTTCACTGGGTTCCTTCTCGCCGACCCTACCACCACCTTCGTCGTGCCCTCCGTGAGCATCCGCAGCCTCGTCCGGTCGTTCTCCACCTTGGCTACTTCGGTCGAATCCTCGGAATCCTCTTTGAAGCTCCAGACCTTCCCACGTCAACGGACAGTTACTGCCACGAAACTTTCTTCCTCCATCCTGGTCGTGGCACCAGGTAATAAGAAAATAGTAAGACTTTCGAGACATTCTGATTGCTGGTTTAGTGTTTTTTTCTCTTAGGAGAATGACGACGTAGCGGACAAGATTTGTTTTCTGTGTTTAATCACCAGGTCAATCAAAACGCAATAAATGTCAGAACAGTAACCAATGTGAGTAAGAAAAATCGGTGAGTAGAGGTTACGGCTTGTCTGTTTGCTAGCAGTTACGCAATCATCGCTCCAGATTCTGAGCTTGATTGATTATAAGCCAGCGGAGACTAAGCGTCCCCATGAGGTTCTTCTAAATGCAGAGGTCAGGGTTGTACAATCGGATACTAATTTCCTGGGCGGCGTTCGGAATCTCACTCTTTTTGATCGATTTCTTGGCACTCGGTAGACAACCTGAAAGGCATCCGTCTTACTGACAGAATGATGAGAGTCGATCGAATGAGCAGCAATCACATTTGAAGCCGTTCTAGTCACACCACTGTTCAACCACGCACGATGATGTTCACACACTCTATTAGACAATCGCCTTGTAAGACGGCCAGTATATGATGCTGGACACGAACAAACAAATGAGTACATTGTTAGGAGACGAAAACAATCTAATCAGGTCATCAGTGACGGCTGATTAAATCATTCATCATAGCAAACCAATAAGGCCACCGGTGACGGCTGACTAAACCATTCATCATTGCAAACCAACTAGGGCATCGGTGACGGCTGACGGAATTAGTCATCAACAAAGCACGGATGTGCAAGTCAGACCAACCAGATGGAGGCGTAAACGTGAGCGTAGGTATCGCGCTAGCCCGATGAACCAATCAGAGCACAACGACTGTAGAATTGACCACCTAAGCAGAAAGTGGCCTAAACAAGCGGACAGTGGTTTAACGCGTAAATGGCCATATTTGACAATTATTTCATGCTGTATATTTACAGGCATCCCATTTATTTGTCGAACTTGAAGTGGGCAATACAACATGTTCTTCCTGACTCCGCGCTAGTAAACTGGGTGAAGCCGCATAGCAGGGATCCAGGTATAGCAGTCAAGTCGTAATAGAGCGTTTGGCAGAGGAAAAGTGTGTTACATTATATACAACAACTGGTTGTAGGAAACGGAGGTTTGTCTTTGAATTGTGACATGATCATGGATGTTGAATGAAAAGTGATACCCAGGTGACGTGCAAGATAGGTTGTTTCGACCGATTTTTTGAGCTTCCTTGCGATAACTTCGGCAATGGGGTCTCCCCTGATAGGCAGACTAATAAATGCAAGTTTCTTATTCACAGATGATTTGGGTTTCAGCTCTACTGCCTGCATCGGCTTCTGAATATAACGCATTGGATAGCCATTTTGCGTGAACACTTTGTAAAAAACTTATTTCAGCTTGCAGTATCAGGGGTGCAGATCTTCAACACCCTTCCAGTCAGACACCGCATGAAATATTTGTTTTTAATTTAGCGGGACGAAACTGTCAGAATGAATTTCCTGACCACTCCAAGTCTGTGTCCTGTACTCTTTTCGTTGAATTGAGCCGTCTTGTTTTCTCAGTACGCCAACGTCCAAAAAACTACTTAGTCGTTGTTGTCTGACTACTTGGTGAATTTACTACTGTTGTGGGCTGAGTTAAAAGCCGCCATAACACTGTTCGTGTTAGGATTCTCATTGACGACTCAAAAACCATCACCAACTTAGCGCTTACAAAATGTATACTGTTTAGTGACTACACTCAGTTGATTATTCTCCGGTTTTCTCGTGAGAACGTCAGCTACTAAATAACCCAGAGGCGAGTTTGTTGCTCGTTCATCTCTCTTTCCGTGGATTGCTTCAATAAACAAACTTAGAGCATTACTAATGCAAACGACCAACACTTCTCTCACTTCATCATTTTAGGATTCCCACATGTTTATTGTTACTTTCGACATAATCGCATAGATAGCCAAAAGTCTCTTGTAGAGACTTTTGTAAATGGCGAAACGACATCGAACAAGATCATTCCTTGGTTCTTTAGGTTTACGTCTTGAACTACGTCAATGAACTGAAACGTGTACCGGAGACTATGTTTTGCTAGGTCCAACCTGATAATAAGTGATGAAGAATAACTCGAATTATTCGAAAGCATCACCACTTTACCATTACCATTTTTACTTCTGATATGCTAGTGCTTTGTTACTCACAAGGAAGATGATTCACCGGTTTTCTGTAGGTGCATTTTTCTAAAATAAGGTTAGTTACTCCGGTAATCCACAAAACTTTTCTTCTGACTTAACCTAAGGCCTGGATTACTTGTTGACAAAATTACGAATGCCGGTAAAAAAAAATACGTGAAAGAAAAAAATAGCCAGTAGGAACGATGCAGCTTGCAGGAACACTCAATCGAAAACACCACTGAGATAACAGTAAGCGTCGCGAGAATGGAAGTCAACCAGCGGAAAGGAGGTGAGGGTGTCTACTTGATCGAGTGAAACTATGCATGGTTAAATATTGTGGAGTGGCTTTTGACTTTGTTAAACTTATTGTTTTCGTCGGCCCCATCACAATGTGGCACTTGCGAGTAAATGATTGAAAATTGAATAAGTTGAATGGCCAGACTGGTCTGTGTGAAATGTGCCTCGCACCCTTGCTGCATCCTTATTTGTTCTTTTTTGTGAGCCGCCAGCTTGTTACACTAGATCGTTTCATCTTTCTAAGTGATGCATACATGTTAACGGGCAATATTACTGATGAGTTATCGGTAAGACTATTGAAGTCACGCATTGTCTTCGCCCATCCTTGACATCGAAAAGGCATGTGGTTGTCGCTGAATGGAAGGGTTTATCATATCTGTGTATAATCTTTTGATTTGTAATTCGTAAGTATAGCCTGTTCATGACGAAGGTCTGAACGAATTCGCTGTAATTCACCGTTGCCTCCCTCACGCGGTTCAGATCAAGTGGGATACTGGCGTCAGCAACGCGTATTTCGAAAAACTTTGACTGTATGACCAGTCGGTCGAATGGGAAGATTGTATTGTTTGTGAGTGTTGGCCCGCCTACTCTATGTGTCAGCCGAGCGTTTGTCAAACCAGGCATTGTACATTAACATTATATGCGACCTGGAAATGATATGGCCGTGAATCATGGAGGTGCTACCAGTTCCCACGGGCGAACTAGGTAGGTGTTTATTTTTCCTTGGACCTCGTGACCACTGAACTCATTAGTTAGAGACGCTATTCAGCATATTAACGCGCCGCTGTCAGTGGCGTGCCTGTATACACACTTGGTGGCTCATCCCCTTTTCCCCTTCATACATCTTCCAACAATTTCTAATTTTCTCATCGTCCTCAGAGTGAACAGCAAGTCGATCTACAGTATCATCTTCCAGGATATCCCACGTCACTGTTGAGTTGAGCGGCGGCCCGAGCCACAGCACCTTTTGGTCAGGCTCATGGTTGTAATGATGATGATGATGATCATCTGATTAGGCCCTTTGCTGTTTGTATATATATATATATATATATGCGCGTGAACTATTTTCACGTCAGGGGGTCGCCTGTTTGTCTACCTAAATTATGTGATTAATCTACCTTATCTCTCAGTGCACAATTCAGTGTTAATCATCTTCTACACATTGTACTTATTTCATACTGCTATCACACGAATTAGTTTGTTGCTTCGACTAATTAACGGTCAACATTATCGTACGTTAATTCCATAATCACTTGTCTTTCCAGATTTTTGCCTGTCTTCACTACATTCTGTTGACTCGTGGGGATCGGTTGCTCTTAGATTGTTGTCAACCTTCGCCAGACCCACCTGATCGTCTCCAGAATGCTCGAACTGCCTACGGCCGTTCTAAAATCCATACACCACAGAAGAAGAATACAGTTGGTTTGCAGATTATTTCTGGCTTGATGCACTTGCTACACAATCACGCAGCAGATCTTCCCGATCCAGTAACTGACTGGCAGTTGATTTTCAGCCTCCTGGAGGTCTGTGGTGCCGGGCTACGTGCTCAGCCCAGCACGCCCAGTCGTACACGTCATTTTCACCGTAAGTGACTATAAGTTGCTCGCTGTTCTCCATCGTGAACCGTATAGATCCAACTTAATTCTAAATGTTTGTATCTCTTCCCATTATCCCTATGTTATATTGGGAAGCGGCTGCAGTAAATGCTTTCAAATACATGTAACCAGTTTGATTGGTATACGTTTTCTTTGTTTCAGAAACAACCTGTGGTACTGTATCGATCACAGTCGAAACCTCTTCTTAGAATTCTATTCCGTTGTGATTCACTACAATGATGTTGTTTGTCGGATTAGGCCAGGTAGCCTATACTTCATTTCTTGTTTTTGCTTCGCTGGTGATAATGAAGGACAACGTGCTCGTATGAAGATTGGTCACTTTTTTTCACAGTGACCTAATGAAAAATACTCACACTGCTACTGTCACCAAGTTCAACTGTGAACGCAACTGGGAAGGTGGCGGTTAATACAAAACTGTGGCCTAAAAGGGTTAAAGCTTACGTTGTTCGATTTTTTTGAGCTTGCAAATGTTAAAGAACGTCAGTGTGCTTAGTTTCTATTGATGAACAAGTATACCACTTTTTTCTACCGGCTACACCAAGCTAGGACAGCTTGCAACGGCGGATGACTCAGTGATTTCGTTGTTAACGTTGTAATAACAGGAAGTATCTGGGTGGACGAATGGTTGATTAACGGGGCGCTGTTTTTACCTAACTTAGGCATTCGTAAGGTGAATATCTGAACAAACGATGATTAATGGTGTCACATGTTGTCGTTTTTCGTCGGTCATGATACTTCCTAGTCGTCCATGCCACGAGATTCTTGGGACCAACAAAGCCGTTATCTGAATAGCTTGGTCCACATGATGGTAGTCACGGAAAGAGCCACAATCTCAATGTTGCTGATCATTGGTTGACTGGTTCACTCAGCATTCTAGTCAGACGTGGTTTTGAAGATCACAGCCTGATAGACGTGATTATTTTGCTGGCAAATAGGAAACCCCTATCTTAGCATAGCTACGAGCATTTTCTATCCACTATACGGTCTTTGGTCATCGTATCTTGTTAATACTGTCAGTGTTTATTCGCGATGACCTATTCGTTTATTAAACATTCCGTAGTGTGATATATATAGTGTGAAACATGAAGATGATAAACTTGGATATTTTCGTAGTGACAAACACGAAGTTTCCCAAAGCTTAGTCCGAAGAAATAAGACATTTCTTTGTGCTTCATAACTTTAGTCACTTTGTAAAGTGCGATTATATTTGGGGTGCTCAGTTGGGGAAAAATGCCGTTCCTCCTCTTCGTGCGTGTAAAGATAAAGCTTAAATCACTTTTTCCTAAGGTGATGACTATCAAAAATTGCCTCATCATTTTCCCTTTCTCCGTTTTGCGTTCGATTGCTTAAGCATTTCTAAAATTGTTCTGCCCTATACAGTTGAAGGTGACTGATAAGTGATAGGGGAAGTTGAATTCGATTTCGACTTTAAATAATTCGAATATCACCCACAATTAATTGCATCTGTTACATCGCCATAGACTTTCCAGTCGGCCCTTTTCCGAAAAGTAGCACTAGACTCAACTTTCGGCCTTGTTAGAGCCCTTCAGTAATGCATATTCTTGCCATAGCCGAGACCAGAACTACGGCCACACTTTCATGAGGCAACCATGTTGATCATTACGCCATCGACCTCAAATTAGGCACTGCTGAGTATTCGTATGTAAGCGCCCAGCCACATTCATTTGTGAGTAATGCTCACTGATCAAAACATCGCTCAACAAGTTTAGTGATTTCTGTTATTTCAACTCGAAGAGAAGTTTTACTCGTGTGGTCATCGATTAATGTTAGCAGAACAGTTATTGTCTCTCCTATCGAGGCGGTCGCGCAATCTGAACGTTACTCGCAAGCAAGTATGGCTGAGCGTTTGCATATGATGGTTCAGTAGTGCTCAGTGTGAGGTGAATTGTGTACTGGTGAACCCGGTGGCTTCATGAAAGCGATACCGGAGTTCTAGTGTCGGTCATAGGAAGGATATATGTTACTAATAGACTCTAACAAGAGTAAAACTCAAGTCTAGCGTTTTCTTCCAAAAAGGCTTGACTGTAACGTCTGTGGGATCGCGACTGATGTAATCAATTTTGAGTGATTCTCAGTCATAGATAAATTTTTATCAACTTCGCTAACGTTCGCAACAGCACTTCTTTGAACTCATAGCGGTGAGCTAAGTTGATCAAAAATATTGTCAGTTCTGTTGCTTTTAGTTGCTTTGTGGCAGCATCACACTAAAGTGATTGGAAGTTTCCATCTTTCTCAGATTTGCACAAGTTTCATCGCAAAAAAATATTTCTTTTCCAGTGTTATTTCTGTCTTTTGACGAAACCCCCATTTAGAACTGGATAATTTTATCGATTTTCATGAAAATTTTGTTTGGCCGAAATGAGATCAAGTGATCTTCGGTATAATTTGTATAAACTATTCAGTTTTGCTTCCCTATTACTTTCTTCTTGTTTATCTAGATTCAAGTATGTATGACATAACTGTCAATCGTGATCACGATTCATGCCAGTATGCGGTACACTCTCACAACGCCCGTGGATGCACTAGTGATAGCGAAGCTCCAGACTTAACTTACAACAATCAACATCCAATGTGTGACCAAACGGCGGATTCGGGCGTTCAGTCTGAACGTGGCGAGTCCGCACACCGTCATCCCGGTTGTGGTTGGATTATGGTGGATGGAAGTTTGGCAACTCATGAACGACCGTCTGAGTCGGACAGTAGCTGTATTGCGACACAGGCTTCGAAGACTCAAAGTGAGTATTCCATTTTTATGGGCTTATTCCAGTCTTTCAAGATTAATTTCATTGTTCGATTTTGTGCACTTCACTTTTCTCTCATTTTGGCTGTTTCAGATGATTATCCCATCAGAAATTTTGCGCTGGTCCCTGTGGAAGTCTCATCCGATACATTCCTTACTTCTAGCTCATCCCATGAAACCAGTATGACAAATCTCTTGGTACCGTCTAGAATACTTGGAATACAAGTTTCCATTGGTACCAGAGACCCGGTGACGTTGAAACAAGCGGCCGATTGTTTGGATTTTTTGATCCGTGATCCCACCTACATTACACCGGACAATTTCGAGGTACTACAGTTAATAGTATTTTCAGCCCTACGTGATTATAACTATTTATAACTTAGACAATAAACCGAAATACTGTGTTGTACTACGATCAAACGCCAGCCTTAGTCTTCTAATCGAAATAATTTCTGACGTTCATCTCAGACGTGTTGAGTTGTTAACAATTGACAATATTATGCAGTCTGTTTCGTCCACCTCACCCACAAATAGTGGATACCGATGGATGTATTTCGTACGTGGTAACTGACTTGGTGTGCACATCCCCGATCGATTTGGTGATTGCTGTCGGTTGTTCACTTGGTCATGTCCCTCTCAGCAAAAGTCTACAACTGCTCGTTGGTCACACGAGTGTGCGTACAGCTGTATCCACACAGTTTGTAGTTGCGTAAGCGGCGCAAAATTGGGTAGGGGATAAGAAACTCTGGTATCATTCTCTGTTTATTGATTTTTCTTCTCACGTGGCTATCATACTATGGTAATATGATGTATCTGTGTGTGGATTTAACAGTCGTTCTCGTAAACCACGAAGCCATATTATGGAAGAGTCATCGGAGAGCACGACCAGATCGTCGATGAAATCCTCTGACAAATTACACATGATAGAGTTGATTCTCAAAACACTGAATCGCTTCAAGCCGTTTGAATTGTACTTACTGGAAGTGCAGATTCAAGTCAAATTTTACGGTCCTTAACCTATGACTACCTTGAAAACAGCAATCCTTAAATTCTCAGATCACTGTTTAGAACGTGAGTGATTGTTATAGCTAATCTCACGGCAAACATTAATCGTCTGTCAATCGCTTCATGGATCGGATTTTCGTAATTCGACGCTTCATGTTCCATTTGGTCTTAGCTTCCTCCACTAAACTCCATATGCACCATCTATTGCGAGTGAAAATAGAGGCATTGTCCTCGGGTTATAGTACAAAGAGACGCTTGTTTAGTTATCAGAATGCACGAAAACTTGTTACTAAAACATTCAGGTTCGCATTCGTGACAGGTGACCTTACTACAGTGTATCGCTGCATCGTAAGCATCTGAAGGTATGCAGTAATGACAACTAAACTGTCAGTGTGCAACCGTAAGTTTGGTAGTTGATGACGGGCTGCTTTTCAAGTTCAATTGTTGAGAAGTCAACCAACACGATATTCATATTTGCAGGAAGACTACGGGTTCTTTGAAGATAACATAAGATTCCTATTTTTCTCCATGTAGTTTTGTGTCCGGGCTTTGCGGGTTTTCGTTGAAGCGTGTCTACGCTGTCAATCTACATGGGTGCTTGAGCAAAAATCCGACCAGAGCGCAACGTCCCACCAGAACATTCGAAACCAAAAGCGTTCCGGACGATATTCCGGTACACGAAAACCTGTTGCAGTCAGTTCACGATCTAACGGTTCGGAATCGGAGTCCGATCCAGAAACGGAAGAGGAACGGCGTGTTCAGAGGTCCAATTGGGCGAAAGAGGTGTTCCTTAGTCCAACCACTAGTGTTGTAGCGGTTCAAGTATGTCTTGCCACTGAAGTATTTGTATGACTAATTGTATGATAAGACTTAAAAAACAAGGTAGGCGTGGCAGTTTGCTTTAGCTGAACGACACGCAACCACGTTCATTAGCTTTTGTCCAAAAGAGTGTATTTATTAACTCCGGCGAAATACTCTGGTTGTCTCTCCATCGGACAATCCGAAGTCGTTGACTCAGTTTTCATTAACCTGAAAAGTTCATGCATCTTCTTGAACTGATGTTACATCTTAGTCTAGTCTTCTATTTTCTATCGTATTTTAATTAACCGTTATGTAGTTCCATGTTGTGCGCGACTGTGACTGAGCGATAGAAATGAAAACAAGATGCATTGATCCACTTTTGGATTGTCCTAAGCGTGGTAGCTATCCGTGACTCGTGTTTTACCATCCTTTACACCTGAATGATGCATCTCATTATGACATCGTCATACGCAATTGTTACCACCATACAACTCACCCTGTGACAGGAGCGTTTGATGCTGCTATGGCTTGAACTCGCGGCCTCAACGTCCATGTTCGGGGTTTTCCGTTGGGTGTTATACCACTTATTTTGTATCAGGCGTATACTCGGCACAAGGGCAGCGTTAATTATCTGTGACCCAAAATATTATGAGGTTGACGGAGCAGAGTTTTTAGTCGTTAATTGAATCTTCCGAATTCCCCTGAACCGCTTCACTGCTTAGTTTGGAGGACAGTGTTCTCGCTGTTGAATTTTTGTTCCGATCCCTACTGTACAACTATATATTGACCGATGTTATCGAACACTTGCTCCTGAGACTAATGCATTCTGCTGTGTAACAACAGTATGCAAGAATGAGTCTGTCCTAACTAAATGACTTTTCTCCCACGCAAGTCCGTGGTTTTCGTCTGTACCAAGATTCCGCCGCGAAAGTTCTCAGTGAAAAGTCTCAACAGCAATGCTTCATCCCGTTACCGGGATCTACTTTCGATGACCACAGCCACAAACTCTGTCTGCCTGTTCCACGTAGGGTTGAGTTGTCACTCTGTACATCAGGTACGTGTTTGCTACCACGTCTCATGTGGGCTGGACATCACAAATTAGCCAAGCCTGAATAAGATATTAGACACGTCATGTTTAAGATGTTGCCGTTAGTGTCCCTCAGTTGATGTCATTTTCGTTAGACTGTTGTAAGCTTACGTTAGGAATTGTTATGGTTTTTGTAGTTGATATTAGTTCTTACTCCTTGCACTGTATCATTTTGGCTTTGCAGTATTTTCTTTCGTCTGAACTTTACTTGTTTTTATCTTGCTTCGACTCTCTGTTTGGTAATTATGGAGTTCCATTTAGTATCGTCTCCGCAAAATTGTAACCTTGTATCGCGTTGTTGTGTTCAGTCTTCCGAGCAAAATATGTGACTCAGGTACATTGTGAGTAGCCTTGGGGTTTCTTTTTTAGTCTGTTTGTGTCTCATTATCGTTATCATCTGTCTGGCTCAAATCGTACCCACTCGTCCGCTGTTAGCATCAATCGTAGAAATGATGATCCAATGTTGGTAGCTTCTCAATGGTTATTATTCCCACTTTAGTCGTTGTCTCATCTCACAAAGACTTAGGACCGATAGGTTAGAGAATGAAATTCTAAAACAATATCATTCAACTCCATGGTCCTTTTTGTATTGCATTGCTTGTAGCTGCTGGATCTGATTCACATTCTGCTCACTCGGGCTACATCTATCTACACGGAGTGGACCCAGGCAGGATCTAACACATGTATTCCCATAGACAACGATGATTCTTCGGTACCTGATTCTCAGCTGAAATCCTCCGAGCCCGAGATTGGGGAACACCTTTGGTTAACATGTTGGCGTCCGCTTCTCCAAGCTACCGCTCGTCTGTGTTGCGATTGTCGGAGGGAAGTGCGAACGGACGCTTTGGCCTATCTCCAACGCGCTCTTCTTTCTCCAATATTGCAGTCCCTGTCGGGTTTGCAGTGGGAAGAATGTTTCGGAATGGTACTCCCTTTGATGTGTTGTTTATCTTGGTTTCTTTATCCGAAAATTGAAATAGTCAACTATTCGTCTTTCAGTTTTTCTCCTCAACCAATCAAGCAAATATGCCTATATCTTTACCTCAAAAAATTGTATTCATATTTTTCCTACAACGATCGTTTACAGAATGTGATGCCTTAAGATGCTAACGTTTTGGTGCCTACCTCTAGCTACTAACCATTCGTCTCTGCGACTTTTTCTGCTTAGGTGTTGTTCCCACTTTTGTCTGGCTTTTTGGAAAGTATTGCTCTGGAAGAAGTCATGTGCGGAAACAACCAAAGAGGCTCCTCTCCAACACCTTCATCTCATTTTCACGCGGCGGAATTTGTTGATCCTCGTATGAGAGCCATTCCGCTTCTAACCAAAGTGTTTCTACAACACTTGCGGCCGTTGCATCGGTCGAAAAATTTCCACTCTATTTGGATCCGTATGCTCACCTATATGGAGCATTATATGCAAGCCAGCAGTTCTGATTCCCTGGTAAATCATTAAACAATGTTGTTTGTGTGAGATTTGTTCCTTCTTTCCAGTTGTAGGTCCATCATTGATGTATTACATTTTAAACTCTCGCAGACTCCGCACTGTTGAGTATGCGAACGGCATTGCCTCGTTTTTTTGTAGACTTTATATGATTGCAATTGGGCCCAACTTTATTGTTTGTGCCTTGCGTCTCCACTGTTGCTACACGACAAGATTCATTGTGATCCCGTTCTAATTTTTTTTGAGCAGTCCGTTGAATTCTGTTGCTCGTTCCACCTACTCAGGGGAAGTCACCCCATCAGCTCATGAATTCTGTTGACGAAATGTGCGCCTGAATGTCTTCAACGGGTGTTGCTTGCATTCATTTTCGACGACATCTACAATTGGCAGTTGTTGGTTAAAGTCGGGTTCACAATGCTTGCGTATAGCTAACATTGATGTGCGATTCATTGGTGATGTTTCCGCCCAGAGGACACGTGCTAGCTATCGGTGATTGCCTATTTTGTCTTCATGTCACCATCCCATGGATGGTGACGTGAACAGGAACAAGGACTGTCGGATGTTGACTGGATGGTTGTCTGTGAACCCACTTTCACTAACTATACTTGGCGGCATTCGTTTCTGGATTAACCTGTCACAGTGACTAAAGCCAAAGTACGCTTGCGTCACCACAAATGACCTTTCTCCGTGGCGTTTCCGGTCCCATTCACACACCCTGATTCCAGTGTAATTCTGAGGGAAAAAGACCGGGAGATGTGTGAATGGAGGCCCTTGCAATGCAGCTGAACAATACTGGTTTATCAGATGCCATGAAAATAAAACCCTTTTATCCCAAAAACGAAAGTAGAGAAGTTCAATGCCAAAAGAGCTAACGGACATGGAGAACATAGCGCAAGAAGAGTTTTGATATGGCAGTAAGTACTAATGCATTTTTACATGTGGGAAGGAGATTGTGTTTATTTTGTCTGAGAAACGAAGCGGGACCCTCGATGTACGGTATACCAGCGTAAGAATAGTTGGGGTAGCATGCAATCATGGTCCGAGTTTCTGAAAAAGAGAGCGTCAGTTGATACGATTGAGAAATATACAATCGAAAACTTGTTTACACCTAACGCACTCGCCGTCTCTTCGTTGGTGATGGTGGGCACGTTAATGACTTGTCAGTCCGTGGCCCCATTTGTCACAGTGCTACACGGTTACCTCACCACTACCTGTGACGCTTATAGGTTTGTTTCAGACTGCACGGCTGAATTCACAGCGGCGCGGCTGTCTCTCGTCGAACTGAATGCGAGCCGTTTTGAGGTTGCGTCTTCCCACTGTTTGAATAGCATCCTCGATTATGTCATACAGCCAACGCGCCATCAGCTCCTGACCAGACTTGAACTACAGGAATGTGATGTCTTCCGGATGGCCGTTCAGTTCACTGCCCACAAGTACGTAAGTATAACTCCGTTAGAATGGAACAAGTGATGAGAAGTAAATAAGATGTTATAAGTTGAATGTTACTCACCGTTGATTGCGGCTGTCGCATCTCCATAGACTTTCCACTCGACCCTTTCCGAAGAGTAGCACTAGACTCGAGTTTCGGCCTTGTTAGAGCCCTTCAGTAATGCATATTCTTGCCATAGCCGAGACCAGAACTATGGCCACACTTTCATGAGGCAACCATGGTGATCATTACGCCATCGACCTCAAATTAGGCACGACTGAGTAACCATACACAAGCGCATTGCTTCATGAAAGCTTGACTGGAGTTGTAGTCTCAACCATGGGAAGGATATGCACTACTGATGGGCTCTAACAGGGGCAATACTCAACCCTAGTTCTTTTCGAAAAGGGTTGACTGAAATGCCTGTGGGAATGTGACAGCTTCGATCATTTGTGAATGACATTTAACTCGTAACAACCAAATCACAAATGAGATTTTGATGGTCATACACATATAAGTTGTGGTGCTTACTGTTAGTTCCTGATCTTTGCATCGTGCCAAACTACCAGAGCAGCTGCAGCGTCACCACAGACTGCCTGTGTATTTACAAAGACAAACTGATGTGCTTGATTCATAAAGTTGAGATAGTTGAGAATTGCTTTTCTCTGGTACAGAACAGAACACTGATTGCGTGTTGCTGACTACAGCTGCATTAAGAATTGTAGATTGTCTGGAATGTGACTTTATCATGGTGGCACCGATAGTTATATCACTTGGTGTATTACGCCATATTCAGTAACACAAAATGACTGATTTCAGGTGCTGTTTTAAAATGTCTGGTAAGACCACCTCCGATGAACGGCATCTCTTAGAGGTCAGTTTTCTTTGATACGATCACTGGACAAGCTTTTCATTTTCCAGGCTATTGATAAGGGATAACATTTATCGGTTCTGTTTTAGAATAGGGTTGCGAAACTCGATTCCGCACTGGTTTATCCGCTTTGCATGGGATCATGATAGCCACGTACTGGTTACCCCGCTGTACCAAACATTTTGATGGAACCCCGCTTACTCAAATGCAAAAAATGTAGTTAAGTTTGGTTACACCTTTTGAATTTGACTGACTCAACACAAATATTTCCTCATTGTACACGGTTTTTTCATGGATGTGTATATGGTGACGTTGTTTTAATTGCTATTTCGCGATTGCTGTTCTCCCTACAGTTTTCACATTGCAAGTTTCACGTAATCAACTGATGCACACCAATTCTTAAAGTTAGGTTCGTAGGTTTCATTGTCGGATGCACCCATTTAGAATGTATGTAATCCGTGTGTATCAAGTTGAGGGACGACTGAATTAGATTTTGTATTAAAAAAATAGCAGATGTCACTGCGGTGCATGAGTTAAAAGTGTATCAATTTCGAGTGATTCCATAATGAACTCACCGTCCACATTTACTCAGTGTTGCGATTTGTCTCCATGGCGATGTTTGATAATCCATGATAGTGTTGTTTGTATTAAATGCCACATCTTCGCATTTGCAGGCTACCACATCGGATTTAGTTCTGTTTCCTATCTGTCTGGTATGATGATTCAGTGTCGAGCGTGATCGCGTACCTCTGTTGGTGGAGACTCGGGGCTTGAAATCGAAGTGATGACATCGTCGTCTGTCACTTTTGAAGTTCGGGCCTCGCCTCCTCCGAATGTCCTTATTTAGCTTCGTACAGCCTGACGGTATTCGGTCCACATGTGGTCTCGTGTATCACATCAACAAATATCTTGCGCTGAGTTAGATTCGTTTTCATTTTCCGTCTTCAGCGAACACTTCTTACAAGTGATTCCTTTTTCTCGATTAGGTTTTGAGATTGTTTTTTATTCACTGTGGCTCTGCTAATGCGTTTTTGCTGTTTCAGACAGACGCGGTGAGAGAGTCTCTCAAAAATGTCTTATTGGTCATGTATACGGGAACATACGATACACCTCCTGTTCTACTGCGAGACGCCAGTCCGGACAGCCCTGAGGCTGTGCTTTGGGAGCTTACCACACAGCGTCTGTCTACTTTCTTGCCTTCGCTACTAGATCAACTCTTCCCCCCGTCAATGCCTGCCACTGAAGTCACCACACAGACCACTATATTACATCCGCAATCCTCAAATACGGAATCTTCGTAGTCTGTTAAAGATGCACACAATCAACAGCAACTTTCCGGTTAGTTGAGCTGTTGTCTCGTTTAACGTATCAACCACGGTTACACCTGTTTTTTTGGTTCGGTTTGGAGGTCCTGTTACTAGAGTTGCTGGTACCTAGGTTTGAACAAATTTTTACCCACATGATTTTGTGTCAACGCTGGCGTCAGTGTTGAAGACGTCTTCATCTAGTCTTAACTCAATCGGTTTCCCTGAATTTGTGACAATTAATTGCTGTCTTATAAAACACATTGATAAGCTGTATGGAATTCTAAAGATGTGTGAGAAAGTCACCCCCATGAGTGAAGTGTGGTACAGCCAATTCGAGTTTTGAACGTTCGGAAGAAGTACGGTTTGATGATATATCATCAAGGTAGTGAAGAATCCACTCTAATGTGAAGAACGCGCTCGCTTTCTCCGAATAATATTACTGAACTCTTCTCGACTGCTGATTGAAAATCTCAAGGACGAATACTGCACAGCTTTTTGAGTGCGCTGATCACTTATCGGTTTTCCGATGCTTGCCACCAACCAATCATGCAAAACTGTCCCAACATACGGAGTTTTGGGCAAACCTACGCTCTTCAGTCCCTGCGATAATATTCTTTGACCTTATCCGATAGCAGTGTTGATTGTTAAACCGAAGAACGTTGGTTCTCATTAGGCTTTGTTGACTACTCTGTGAAACACGACGGTGTGTTTAGATAGCAATGTCGTGCCTCAAAATGTGGTCTCAATTTTTTAATGCTCCAGCTACACGATGTCTAATTGATTATCACAAGCATTTTTCGCCGTTTACTGATTTAATGAACCTAGTTGGTTTTTCAGCATGTATAATACGCTTTTCATTATGCATCTTTTGTAACCAGAATGCCATCGGGCTGCCAAAACTATAAAACGTAAAGTTATCATGACGCTATTCTAGCCCAAATATTTTTTTCTATTTTCTTATCGTCGACGAATTTGTGTACTTAGACAATTGTGTCAAGAGGGATTAGTGCGAAAGTTGAAATTCGAACCTATAGGTCTAGGGTTCGTACCTTTGAAAGATGTTTGGTCTTAAAGAGCTCACATTTCTGGTATCGTAGTTAAAGCAGTTGTGCTCTTCAGCTGCGAGTTATCACCGCTTAGAATTGTGGATAATAGATAGTTTTGAGTTCATCAGCGAATGGGGACTGGAGAAGTAAAAAGATGGGCTTTTAACTATTAGAATCGAGTAAGTTCATTCATTCATGTCCTGATTTGTCTTGCTAGGCCATGCATTCATCGTGTCACGTTACCGTATGCCAAGTCGCATACTTTTCCTAGCCCTCAGCCCATTAACGTAAATTATAAAGCGGTTAATAGTTGACAGTTGGAAAGGAAAGCAGACACTAATAAGTGAGGAACTGTAAGCCCTGTTTGTTTCCTCCAGATTAGAAGCCTCGTGATTCACTTAGCTTCTTGCCGGTGACACCAGGAGGTGTGGTGACCAGTTGGTTTCAGTTACGTGAAATTCGCTCTGTAGAGTGATAAAACGAAGCAGTAAAATCACATGGAACCTGTCTTGTGGACACTGTCCTACTTCAGCTTGCAATGGAATTGTTTGTCTGCAAGACGTGAACATTTTGCTGTCGACCGAGTATAGGCATCACTTCATATCCACTTCTCGTTCCAACTTATGAACTATGACTCTGTCTATAGCTGCATTGCTATTGTGCATCGTAGATACATCAAGGTGTTGCCTTCGATGATGATGAAATAGCCGTGACACTTATCCGCAAAGTGCTTGTTAGTGCGGTTTGTTTGCGCTTACATAAATCAGGTGCAATGGTCCGGTTTTGATTGCTTGAGTGAATAAAACTCGAATCAATTCGAACAGTATAGCACAGCCTCCTCAGTTGGTGTCACCTGCGCAATGGGTTTTTCACAATGTCCCATGCTATTTCTCCCACAGTCGAAAAAAATACGTGTGATCAACCTCAACAGCCGGATACCATCGAGTCACGATTGACATGTTCAGGATCACTGACAACCGTGGCTTCTGCGGAACGTACTTCATTACATGTGTCCGATGGACATTGTCCAGTGGATTCACCTATTTGTGATTTGTGATCCGTAAATGTATTGTTGTGGGCATTAGGTGTTTCTCCTTGGCACCAGTTCTCCTGAATGACTTTAGCTCAAGTCTTTCACGCCGTCTGTCCGATAACTTTTTGACTTCCTTCCTCTCTCAATCTTTCTCCGGCTTTGTTTGTGTCCGCGCATGTTTACTTATATCCTACTCCTCACCGTTTTTATTGATGTCTGGTCTGCGTGTATTTTTCGCTGTGATTTTTGAGAAAAATATTTTATGGCATAAGATGGATTTTGTAAATCCTGGTCTTTATCTTACAAGTTGAATAAAAATGAGATGAGAAAATCTGACCTCAGTCTCTTAACTTATTCCATTCTTGTATGAGCCCTCGAAGCAGTTGATACATATATGGTGGTTCCTTCTTCGGAAGTTCCTTTCAAGAAGGACCATCTTCCTAAAACGATCACTTTCATCCTGCTGTTCAGAGGTTCTGCTGAAATTCGTTGTCTTAGAGAAACTATCCCTAGATACAAACACGAGCCACATTTCTAGCCCTGATTTGATCCATTCTCCGATTGGAATCACGATGTTTATTATCAGAATTTCACTTTTCATAACCTAAAGTTTTATCTGCTCGAGACAGTCAATCTGATCATTCTGCAAAGTATTCGAGTTGTCTCTCGT
This sequence comes from Paragonimus heterotremus, assembly GCA_013368495.1. Lineage (NCBI taxonomy): Eukaryota > Metazoa > Platyhelminthes > Trematoda > Plagiorchiida > Troglotrematidae > Paragonimus > Paragonimus heterotremus. Next base: position 5,739 of record LUCH01005608.1, on the reverse strand, counting down.
ATCTGGTCTCATTACCTCGTTACTTTTACATGAACAGATGTCGCTTTCGTTGCTCCGTTACGTTCCAAACCACAGATTAGTAGTAGGTCGCTGATATCGCTCGACTTTTGTTATATCAGTTTACGTGTAGCTTGTAGGCATGCCCATTTTTGACCCCATGCGGTTTATCCAATGCGGGTGGATAAACAAATCGATAGTTTTTGAACGAGCATGGGGTAGGTGAAAATGCTTCCATAAATTACTTTGTCACGCTATCCGGCACACGGAGAGAATGCGCTCATTTGCTGTCAGCACCAGTAGAACCGCTTAATAACAGTGTGCAAATTTGTTTTGATTTCCCATAAAAAGATGCACAGTACAAACTGGTCACCGATTTTTAAACAATATGTAAACAACCCCCATTCTGTTTATCGTGGACGCGTGACCTCTGTTGTCCTCTTCTTGAGACCACCCTGTGTCAGTTGTCTATTAACGGGGACATCACGTATGTGTATATTTAAAATCGATGGTTCTAGTGTTTATTTGCAAAAAGTAGTTTAAGGCACATGAATGCGAATGCCTATATTACACATGGCTAAACCTGGTGTCAAAGTCCAGGTAACTGGATACCGTAGTGGATTAAGTAGTAATCACATGAGACAGCCTATAAAACCGATTTGAATTAGCCACTTAGGCATACACAGGATTCGATTAGATCCTTTAACCGAATTAATAGAGCATTCCGCAGTGGGATCGCTTTACGTTGGGTGATCCGTATTCTTCGGGCCGATATTGAGAAAGTTTGAATTGCTTGTTGGCTGCCAGGATATCAACCAGTAGAGCTGCACACATTGGTGACAACTGAATCACGATCAGATCAGTAATACGTTTAGCATAACTGGAGATGGTAACGTCCGGTTTCTCATTTGCCCACACTTTAAACGGATTCACGCTGTATTACTGTTGGTTTGAATAATAAGATTTTTGAACAACATGACAGACAGTCATTTACGAGAAAACTACATACTCAACATCATGATTACTTTAATAATTAGAAGGCTGGGTTTGCATGAAAGTCTAGCTAGCTGATGAAGTACAAAGTAGTCGGCTGGCTCCGTGGAAATAACTATTTGGATCTGGTTGAATATGTGGAAGTACATTCTGACGGACGTATACATTTATAACGACCGTGTACCCGGCCCGAGAGTGACTGTACCTCGAGCCACCGCTCACCGCAAGAGTGATATGGAATAAACTGGGGAGATTTTCGCCAAAAAAGGATAAAATGGATAAGCCGAAGCTTAGGAAAAGAACCAGAGATGTTGTGAATATGGGCACACCATTGACGGGCGGCGTTACTAATCAGAGGTTTGAGTGGTAAACGCTGTATGCATCAGATAGAGCGATCCGATTCGTAATACAAGACGGCTGATGCAGTATAAAGTTATTGGTGTTGTGAGTATCCGTGGTTGTGCTCTGAGATAATGTCAAGATGTCCAGATGTTGACAGAAGAACAATTAGGGCTCTCACCGAAAAACTCTGGCCCAAATGCCTGTACCGCAAGGCAACGGGTAAGTGGCAATTTGTCAGAAATAATGATTTTTCATGAAAAAGATGTCAACCTTCTTTCAAAACCCAACGGAATGACGGGAGACTGTGTTTTGTCAGATCTCCAGCTCGTGGTCGGCATAGTATGTCAGTCTGTCGGGGTAATCGTCACGCCGTTCTGTTTACCTAAACTGACCGTCGACATTCGCAAGCCATAAAAACCGCGTTAAGTTCTAGTCTCATTATGGTTGCATATCGCTATACCAACGTGTAATCATACCGTCAAATGCATCATAAACTCTACTTCAAAATAGACACACATCGTTGAGTCGAACAACTACTGACAGAGCGACCAATATGTCCGATCCGCTTCACTCCCGTCAAACACGAAGTACCACGAAACGTAACACGCAACTTCACATAAACTAATTCACTAACCAAACGTACACCAGCATGTGTACGGCAGCACACGTTGACAAACAAAACACAAAAATTCCATTCCCCACCAACCGAAAGCATTGGACGAATCTCATTAGGTTAGCGAGTTCGTACGTCGATGCTGCTCGGGTTGAATTAGACAACTTTGTAGAAATTTGCTGAAACCATCAGCGGGCTGTCACTGGTATGCGGTATCAAGTTTGACATTTCCAGAGAAACCGTTCACAGCACCAAGGTCGGAATTCTTCATACTCTTTGGAGCCGTTTCCCACCTCACCCAATGAGAGTGTATCCTAATGATAGCTCAAAGTATGCGCACAATCTCTCGTCAACTCAGTAGACGCCGTTGGATGTCCTCTCCCTTCGAATTTGAGTTACAGTACCATCTAAAGGAGTTAGCAGGTGGAATGCGCAGGTTCAATTTGAATATATGCATAATCCACTCAGGGATCTGTCACCCACATTTCCCAACGAGACGGGTTAACTTCGTTGAAAATACTTATCAACACCAGTTCGTCAGCAATCTTGTCTTAATCAGAAACATCATCAAACGGTGAAAGAATTGAAATAAATGCGGTACTTGGTTTTCCTGAAACCAGACAGATTCTGGTGGGGCCTGGTATAAACCTATCAACCATGCGGAATTAAAATACGAGGCGTGAGAGAGTATATTGGATTTATGTCACTCAGTACACGACCAAATCGAATGTGGCATGACCATAAATGTAACCAATCTGACAATCAACCAATCAGAAAGTAGAAGCCTACTGATCCATTTTTTTTAGAATACCAACGCCTCTTGAGACAAGCAAGCAATCGATAGGATAAAATACATGGGCCATCTGCAACAGTGAGGATGCGGCCGCAATATCTCTCTTTTAAAAAGAGCGAGTTAATAACATGTCAAAAATGTTTTCTGGGCTTAACACAAACGTCTGATTGGGTGACGAACCCGACTAGATCTGCGCACATCAAAACTGTCTGGGTTGTTCGGGGATGTTTGGTATGTTGGTGTTCACGAACAGAGCCATATCAATGGGTTGTTGAGTGTTGGGCCGTTGGTAATCCAGACTATCATCAGCTTGTATCAAGTGATTGACATGACATGTTCAGATGAAGTTCCGACTCTAACTCAATAGACATTACACCTGCAACTGACATTTGCGCCTCGTAGTCAAACTTCCCCAGTGTGACACATATTCAGTACGTAGATTGCATCTCCAGGTCGGAGGTATCTCGGGTAAGCCCCATGATGCTTGTTAAACTGCACTTCCGTCCGATTATTTCTCCTCATTAGAGGCGTCTTTGGCCGTATACCATCAAGTGGATTTTCAACTGTCGTCCTAGAAACGCTTCAGCCGGTAAATGCTGTTTCGGTGTCGCTTAAGAAAAGGCTCTTAAGAAAACTAATCATTTTCAATACTTTACCATCGCCTTCCAGTTTTTGTAAGGCCTTCTTAAACGCGTCCACGACAAGTTCCACTTGACCATTGGACTGTGAATGATAACCGGGCGTGAATACGTGGTGAATGCCGGTTCTGACACAGTATGCTCAAGATTCCACTGCACTGACCTGTGGTCCATTGGTTGTCACTAGAACCTCCGGAACACCAAATTGAGCAAATAGCCGTCGAAGGTGAGAAATGATTGTTGACGCTGTGATAATTCGCATGGGGAAAATTTCCGACTACTTGCAGTGTGCATCGACTGTCGTTCGAGGGGATTGTAAAATCAAAATAAATACGAACCGTAGGTTGTCAACCGTGAACCATTAGTACAAGTCAGATTTAACGAGCAGTCTCACCGCTATTGTACAATTTTTGCAAGCTCGAACCAAATTTTGACTGTCGATTCCTGACCAACAAACATAACTGCGAGCCACCGAATTCGTGACTAGCATCAGGAGTGAGTAAATCTTCATGCCGAAAAAGTCGTTTCAGTTGGTCAACCATTCTGGAGGCGCCACCTGTTTAGCTGTAACAAAGCACCCTTCTCTGTTGCTGTTGTAACTGGATCTACGTTATATGAGAGCGTTTGTTGACTATAACAGATAATAAAACGGCGGAGAATGGATAACCGCAATGAACAACGGAAACAATTAACTCGGAACTTCCCAGCTAACCCAACTGTCCAAGGCCAACGCATGAAGACAGGAAGAACACTGGTCTTCTAGTAGAGCTTTATTGTCGCTCAATCTCCATAGACAACATGGTCACAAGCTTGTTCATATTTATAGGATTTTGTGGCTAATAAGAAAGCAAGCTCGAAAATGGATCAAACAAAAGTCCAGACAGTACAGCGATGTCCAAATTAGATGAGCAAGTAGGCGGGATGCCGAAAATAGCAACGGAGTTAACGAATGCTCGTAAAGTGCGGACAAGTACATGTCAGTGCCAACAGTGAAGATTTAAAAAAACAAAACGACATTTTTGGGAAATTAGAGACTTGTAACGGTTCAGTACCCTGCGCTAAACTCGATGGCTCAATCCTAGCCATCCATTCGCCCCAGATCCGGTCTGGAGACCACATGTTAACTGTCCCACTCATTCACGTATCCCTGGCCTATTCACAAGGTCACAGACACATCACGCGCTCCGCAGACCAGCGCGTGATTCAATATGCGTTGTCCATTCTACACACACAGGCTCCGCCTAGCGCAATTCACCTTCACTCACCCGACAGACAGTGACGTCTTGTCCCCTCAACACTGCGAGAGGCAAGGTCACATGAACGCACACACGCGCGCATCGACTGAGCTAACTCATGCGCGTTAACCTGCAGGCGCGTAATGCACGCACATGGAGGCGACTAAACGCGCAAGAGGCGACACAACACAACTTCTGACGCTGCGTCTCGGACGGTGAACAAGTCAACAACGCGCAAAGCCAACGGACACGAGGACGTGAGCTGCACCACAACTGTACCGCTCCATATTGCATCCACGTGATCCTCTCCCTACAACACTGCCAACACACAGCATACACCTGGATACTGATATCCACGCTATTATCAACTGGGACATTATTTTGTACTGTACGTGAGTCTCCCGGTTTGTCTGTTTTAATCATCTTCCTGCTTATACCTATTTATGTCATACATCTTACTACTCAACTGTGTACCCTTCTTTCGTTATATGTAGTTAATGTTAGGCCGTAGTCATTTATCTATAGCCCACACCATTTGCCCCTACGTAACAGACTTCTCCGACAGCCATCTTTGTTACTATTTTGGTAGTTACTGGTAACCTACACAGAGTCCAAAGAAATCTTGGAGACCCCATTATCTGTTGATTTTGATGAAATTACTGAGCCCTCATCAGGCCTTGTGACTGCACCTTTCGCTATGAGGCGAGACAATGAATCTGCGTGCCCAAAACTCGACGCTTTCTTGAATTGGATTTTTAAATTGTATCCTGGTAACATCGTAACTCATCGTTGTAATCGATTGACTCCTGTGATCCGGAATACCTTTTTTGCGCCGAAAATTGACAGAAGAGGCTTATGGGCTGTATATACCGTAAACTTCAATCCGCTCAGTATTTTATAGAAAGTTTTAACGGGAAATCGGTCAATTTCAGGGTGAACATCACTCATATTTGGTCGCAGCCTTCGCGTCCCCACAGACTTTACGATCACGTTCTTTCGAGAAGCACTAGATTCGTGGTTCGCTCTTATTAGAGCTCATCAGGCAACGGTCAAAGTTATCGCAAGAAAGCTCAAAAAGTCACTCGAAACAACCTACCCTACCGTTTAATTGTGCTTGAGTTTCCATTC
>LUCH01005607.1:0-37276 GCA_013368495.1 Paragonimus heterotremus | reverse complement strand
TGTATTGCTCTGTCTAATAAATAACCCTTGTGCCATCCGCGTTCTTGAATCACAACACTGGTGCTGCACTGGAATTCGTATTGAACGTATCAGATATGTGGACAGTGTACCGATTAAGTTAAAAACCAATGGATGATGAGGGTTGAAAAAATTATAGCATACGGACCTCTGCTGCAATTCTTAAGACGAATGCACTGTTTCCCTCAACGCTACCAGTATCAATGTAACAGAAACCGGTTCCTCTAGATTTACTATCTGAGAATTACAATACTGATAAAGGAATACAGATTGAATTGCTCACGTGAATAACATACGACAAAGTGTGAATAAATATGGGCTAATACAGTTAGTTTTTGATCTCGTGTTCAAAACACCTTCTTTAAAAAGGTGCAGTGCTACAGATGAACAAGGCAATTGGTCACAGTTTGGTCATTCTCTTCTCTGATATGGTCTTGATGTTAGCACGTCTCTGGTGGTAATCAATCCTACGTTTTGTAGGATAATGTGTAAGCAAATGTGCAGAAGACCAAAGTAAACCTTCGGTGTTTTCTGTGAGATGATTTTAGTATAATCCTTGCGATGTCTTGCCCTGTTGGAGTTCAGTTAATTCAATTAGTTACATGCAGCCGAACGCTTATCATGCGAAGGAATGTCAGTAAACACAGGTATAGAGAATACCGAAAGTTTCCATGAACTGGCAAAATTGGTGTTCATTTCTTAAGAATTACGAGCTATTTTGTCATTCGAAGACGTTTAAAACCATCCAAATGCCAGCGTTTTCCAGTTCAGGGGCCAAATTACCACTCTAGTCGAGCTTGTTGAACTAACAACAATTACTGATTTAGTTCGAGCCCAGTGGTATTCTGGATGCAGTGAAACAGAAGATCGGAAACCATGAATACACTTAATTTACTTCGAATTGCATGCTCTTCTGTAGAAAACAATACCTTAAGCGATTGTTTAGACGATGTGAAACAGTGCCGCACCAAACATGTCACATTTTTCAGATATTTAAATCGTGGAGAACTTTCCGGATTGACAGTTATTTGACCAACAACGTCACTTTGCTGCGGGTTTAGCGTTTTTACTGGACGTTGTTGAATGCGGAATTGAAGTGAATGTAGACGGATTGTAATGGCCCTAGCGATTTCTAATATACGACCTTCGACATGCTTTGGGTTCGCACCACGGACTAAATAGACAGTCTAAACCAGTCGGCTTGGGTTATCAGGTATTTTGGTTCTGCCATATGTGCAGCGATGGTAGATGAACAGGCCCCTACCGATCGTCTAGCTAACTACACTGGTGATGTTCCCTGACGCGTTCACTTAAACACCATGTTCCCCGGCCTGTTTAACTTGTTCCATTCATGTTCCTCCCGTTGTAATGCTCTCCTATCCGGGATAGGTCTATCACATAGGTGTGCAAATTCTTCACAAACCATTATAGTCCATGAGATTGATATCGTACAACTGAGCTTCGCGAACCAATGTTTTCTATCTCTTATTCCACCAATTTACTGCCAACCGTCTCCGGCAAACCCCTATAACAGTATTGCATTTAACCTGATGGAGAGGTAATGAAAACAAACTTGTTTGCAGTAATTTCCTTTGCGTGACTAAAACATCCAAGGTCCTCGTTATTTTCCAGCTTCTCCAGAGGATTCTATTATCCGGGGATAGCTGTGCGCACATAGATTCAAGGCGCTGTTCTGCGCGTTCATTCGTTTCTACAAAAGTGCATTTATTCTTGGATATTAGTTAGCCACAATTGCACGACCTTTCAGTCGATTGTCTATCTTGCGGTATGGTAACGGCCATCGGTCTACACGTGTAAAGTGTGGATTCCAGTGGCAGTAAGCAGCAAGGCAAACGACCTAAATAGTCACTTAATTACGAACTGACCAAGAAGAAAAAATGGGCAAACAACACATACTTTCTTCAGTTTGACCAGTGTGTCAAAAAAATACCGTAGATGCTCACATTTGTAACCACAGAAGAGTAACTTATAGCGAATTTTACTGTAAGTAGTGGGAGAAAGGGCATGGGTTGCATAGTCTGAATTAACCTGCACGAATGGTCGATTAACCAAAAATATGTCTGCATTATTTACAAACGTTAAGTGAAGGTGATTAACTAATTGGGCAGACCAGAATAGTGGGAGCTCAGTCTCTGATCGATTAAAATGTACACATAAACATCTGGTTATTCAACAATAACAGCTGAAAAAGGTTTGGCAAATATGTTCAGTTCTGTGATGACGAACATGGTCAATGAGTAAATAACGGATAGTGAAATGGAGTATCGTCTATGCAGGTACACAGATTAGCACTAACTGGTAAACTTGATTACATAAAGACGACGTAAACAGTTAAGTAGTGGGCGCGTTGACGTGTCGTTATTGTAAATAAAAACAGCTCAATCACGATTTCGTTAAAGTATTTAGTAGTTCCTTAAGTTGGATCGCGAACGTTCGATTTGGATAGCCTGATCCAACTCATTCGTATCCAGTACGATAACCCCCGATTGTATGTGATCCTGTTGTCTCATAAATTTACTTAACTCAATTCTTTTGAATGGCGACAAACCAATGAATAAACCAGAATTAATTACTGATATGTGACTAATCCGTACACTGTTAATGGGGCTGCACACATCCAGCCCGGTTTACCAATCTACACTGGCTACAACCACAAGGACACGATTCGGCAATCGAATTATTTCACAACCTTCACTTCCAAACCAAAAAGCTTATCCTGTTTTCTATGACACAGAAATAAAATTGCCAGACCACACATTTCTATCCAACTAAATAAGAAAGACTGAATACAGACGTGTTTCTAGTCAATGCGTCCATGAAATTGGTGATCTTCAGAGTTGCTCAAGAAAAGCGTGTGAGTGATGAAGAATGGTCAGAATAATTTGTGTTTTGGTCGGTCATTGTGTTGCACAGTTTGATAATTCAATTTGGTGTTCAGACTAACCAGCACCAGTTTCAAAGCACATGCTACAAAAGTGAGAGTGTTCCATAAACTTGTGGGTGCATGAATTGGTGAATTCCACGTTCACTTCACTGTACCAGCATACTGATTAGTCGTGAATTAGTGTTAACTCATTTATGTTGATCGTCGTTGTGTGCGCTGACGACAACGGTTAATGTGACCACACTCCCGGAAGTGTTTCTCGCAGCATCCTAGTTCTTTCCACAAAAAATCGAACGGGAAAGTAGTTCTCAAGTGCATGCGTATGAATGGCTAACATCTATTCAAACTCTTCCAAAACTCAGGCCGTTAAATTAGGACGCAAATTCTCACATAGTCACTCTTAAGAGACCTGACTGTCAAAAGAAATCAGTAACGATGAAAAGAATGACAATGGGTAATTAGTGTGATGCGTTGGCTGCACTCAACAGAAGTGCCTGCAACCTTCTTTACTACGAGTCCTCCGGCACCCCACTTAATCAAGGAACGTTTGCACTTCAAGTGATGTAAAGCCACGATGCATCGGCCAGTGATGACTTCGTAGACCGGAACAATCAAGAGTGCTGACACATTGTTCGCAAAGCGGATGATTAAGTGTTATTCGTTAGGACGTGTACTCCCACATCAAGTTAGCATATTCCGCACAGAACAAGTCGTGGTCCCCATGACTGTTTCTGTTTATTCGAGCGAGCGAACCAAAGAACCTAAAGGTTTTCTATATTGAACTTATTAAGGGCTCTCAGGAACAAAACATCTTATCTAAATGCATATATCCGTAAACTAAAAATAAGCCCTTATCCTTCCGCTCGACTACTTTACGAGAGATATTACCTACCCTCGAACTGTTGATTATTATTAATTTAAAATGTTTGGAGTACTGGGAAAATTCTAGAGAATGTCGACTTTGTTTTCATAAAGCGTATATCGCCCTCCTCAACATCACCGTGATTTTGTTGAAGTTAGCATTACGAACTTGTTACCTGGAGACGTTTGACATTTATCTTCGAAATTTATCCTGTTTATAACCATATTGTTAGGGAGTCCATTTTTTCCATCATAAACTGTCTCCGTCCTCCAGAAAAACGATTATTCCAATCAGAATTAGCGGAACTGTCCAGAACGGTCGAGAGGTCACTCTGGTTATTTTTTGACTATCCGACCTTTATTCCACTATGCTCATTGGTGGCTTAGTGACCCAAATGAATACATTGTATTTTTCGCTTTGTCGCACACGTTTTGGGGCGGAACAAAGCTGTTTTTTAAACGCGTTTTCTGGCTTGTCTTGGGAGCACGAAAGGGGACAGGCGCGGTATTTTCGATACCGTGATTTTCCGGGTTAATTGTTACAAGAAGGAGAATTCGATTTCTGCCAAGCGCACTACTATATCGAGGACGAACCAGCTTTTTTTCGAAGATTTACAACATGTATTTACGTATTTCCTAAACTTTTCTGAACCCAATGATTATGGTCTGTCTCATCACCATCTGGATTCAGTTAATTTAGTGAGATTATTTTTTGATTGGATTTTTCCATTTTGTGAGGACCTTCCATAGCTCCGTAACTTTTATAGTTCCCTGCTTGATTACTTAGAAACCTGACTGATTCACAGTTGAGGTTACAGGTAATCAATATTCTTCATTTTTTTATCCCATTGTATAACATCCAATCTTCTTATTCCCGCGTGAACGTTCTTGGAAATCATAAGGTCTTCCCATTTGTCACACCGTTTCAGTTGGATTTATTGAGTTCACAAACTACGCTTGACTCAGTGATAAGGTTAAAGTTTCCCAGATAGCTTCAACGCGAACTTGTTTACGAAGAACTGTCCGGTGACCTACAGTATGGCACCACCGGGTCCGCCCATTACCCTACTTCAGCAGCCATCCCTGATGACCGACTTATCTGTGGCTGATTGCCAGTGCACTATGTGGTACGACAGACCCGACAAAATATTCATCTTATAATAATTATGTCCTGTATACAGGCTTAGAGAATTCATACTCGTAACGTGGCATGTTCATAGGGCGGCTACTAAACTGGCTATAGGCCTACGGTGTATCTCCTACGAGTCTTGACTTTAAACTGTTGAATCCTATCTATTCGATTCCTCAAAATTCCTTCGTCACATTGTCACTACACACTTTTTACTTGATACAGAACTCTTAAGGTAGTTCTTTATCTTAGTGGTTGGTGATGATCGTTGAGATCATAAACAGAATCTTTAACAGGTCTGACTTTCTACATTCTTCAAGCAACAGATCTTTCTTTGCAAAGCTCTCAGCCATCGAAACAACATTTCACTTGGAGTCGTTAGTTGCAGTGTCAAGTATCCTTTTAAAGGATAAGTGGATTTCTGTTCACTTAAAACGGTTAGAATCATGAGTCATCTCTGTTATTGAGACTTGTTACAATCTCTGTGACTAGTCCCAGATTCCGTTTTCAGTGGTTCCGTCACGGTTCAACGAACCTCCACTGAGAGCATAGAAATGCTGACTGATGACTTGATCCCCCAGCCTATGTATTATTAACTACCAGCGCATTAATTAGCCATAACGTGAGATCAAGTGAATGCTATGAATAACATCCATTTAAATTATTGCATAAAGTTGATAGTGAATAGCATGATGGACGAGTTGATTTGCCATTTTATGCCGTTACGCCAGACACACCTGATTCGAGCTCACGTTTCACATCAAAAACCCACTTCTAAGTCCCTTCGAAAGGTATAATGAGGAACCGCTGTGACCAGAATCAACTTCGCGCGTAAACAAAGTCGAGCGATCGAATTTTAGAATGGCGGCTGAATGTGCCCTGATAATAAGTTAGGCAGGGCAGGTCTTGTAATCGTGTGACACAAGGTCACAGAAAGTCACTGCAATAAATCCTTACACCGTTCATCCCGATCACGTTACTGTTGTATAACAGGCAGTTTCGTTGTGAGTAATACACTACTTGTGAGTAGTACTCACAAGTAGTATACTACTCAGGGGCGACATTCGAAAATAAAAAGGCAAGCTCTCAACGCCAGGAAGACGACGGACAAGAAGAGACTGTCGGAATGGTGTGTACGCGCTATGGGAGAAGTTCGATCAGAGCAAATGACAACGTATTGTCACCCAACGTATGTGAATGCACATCTGCCGCGCAAATGAGTGTACATGTTTGTGGTCCTATTTTTAACGTTACCTGTACGAGAGTTCGCACAATAAGGGAATTTGCAGGCCAAGCAGATTTTGCGGTCACAACATTACCACTCATCTTAGCGCGTGCTGGTCGACCGGTGAACTTGAGTTGCCATGAGATTTGCTTGCTTTTACGCCGGGCTTACTCGATCAGATGACAGATTCAGTCAGGCAGACTGGAAGAAACTATCAGCTAATCCTGTCGTAGTCATCGTCGTTGTTTTTGTTGCCAACATGTCATTTTTAATTACGAAAGATAGTAAATACGGGTGATGTCTTCATGGTTGACCATTTCTCCATCTAACTAATAAACACTCACGTCTACTTTTTCCGTTAATTATTATAGAGCTATCTTGATCTGACCTTTTTACGTGAATAAAATTTGCATCAAAATTAGAATGTTGTATTTTTAGATCCGATGTCTGAAGTCTCTATCCTTCCCATTCGGCTCCTTGATAAGTTTACAATTGCACGTGTGTTCGCCCGTTGCATCTACTGTTCACCCAACGTTTGTCTGGATTTGTTATCAGACGATTCGATAGTTTTGCTACATATTTAGTATATTACTAATAAATAGCTCAGTTGGTAGATGGCTTGCCGCATTTGACCATGTTACTCTGTCGCTGATTCGAATCTAGCCGGAGCCCAAATTTTTCACAAATGGATCTCTTCCAAATTAACAAATATGTAATACTATTTATTGGTAAAATTAATTTCAGTGCTCAACACCGGTGTTGGCGGATTCGAGCATGGGTAGTCATTTCGCTGGATCACTGGGTGGATTCCAAATGAGACAATGGGAGACGCGGGTGACTAGATCCAAATATGAAAGTTCCGAGCTCTTGGTGTGGCTTTGAAGCCCGGTTGGTAGATCGCTTGCTCTTTGTGCATGCTGTTTCCGTCGCTGGCTCGAATCTAGGTGAAGCCTAGATTTTTTCACAACCGAGTCTTCTTACTGTATTTATGGTTTTATTGAGAGGTTTCTTGCTTGTAATCCATTGATTGGCTGCATTTGTTAAATCGTCCTTGTGATTTGGATCCTCCAAACTGTATTTCGGCCCTACATATCAGTGTAATCATTTATTTGCTAACACCTGGCCAAGCTCTCTTGAAATATTCTATTTGACTCAGCACTTAAAAACAACAGTTCTCATTATTGACTTAGCAAAAAGATTTAATTAAGGATGGTTGTTGCCACTTAACAAACTATTCAGAAATGTCAGCATTAATTTTATCGGCGTTATTGTTCTCATTTCTGTGTAAATGACGCTCGCTGAATTAAACATCCCCCAATCCCGAAGATGTAGTTACCTATGGTGTGTACGTACAAACTTTATTCATCAACTGACTACGTTTTTATGAGGACAACGAAGACATTCGACACAATGGCCAAACTGTTCCACGTGTTGTGTAACAACTACATTCGATTGTCAGATAAGACAAAGATGTGCAACCCACATGTGCTTTCCAGTTGGTTTTATGGACCAGAGACCCGGCCCATTCGCACGAATGATTTATACAAACCCAGCATCACCAGTAAGTTGTAGTTGTCAATGTTTCAAACACTTAGGATGGCCTTCCTCCTCATTTATTAAAAACGTGTTGAACACGACACTCAAATTGCCTGACTTCATTCTTACCAAATTCGGTGCTGATATTTTACTACAAAAACTCAATTTCGACCACAGTTTCTCCGCTAATTTGCTGGTAGCAAGTAGAGTGATTGTGCAGACAGCCCAACAGTCTACTGACATGTATTTGGACCCTTCCCAAGTTCACAGTCAATAAGAGAGGGTATATCACTACGAAGACTCCGATGGATAAAAAAATTACTGTAAATCTTGATGGCGTATCTGCCGTATTATGCATTACCGAAAAAAGGTCACAGGGCGACCAGGTGATGACATGGTCACCGAATATGCACCTGTTGACCACGCAGTCTAATCAGTTTTGAGAAGTATGTCTACCATGTTGGAGACATCATGACCACCCACACCGCCAGTTCTAGGTACTCTGGGTTGTATGGTGTGTCGCAGTTACTGGCAGGTACTCATCTGTAAAATTGCGGTCAAAACTCATCGGCTTCACCTGCCTATTTTACTGGTCTTCGCCGTGCACTAGGCATGTGTGCCTGAAATGCTTATTCTGTACAAACAACTGATGCTAACGTTATTTTTGGTGCATATGTCAAATTTAGTCGGTTTCGTAAGTCACTGCAGTTGCAAAGCTTAGTCTGCATCAAAATCCTGGATTGTTTTTTATCTTATTAAATGTGACTGACTTTCCTTTATGAATTTCTACTGTTTATGGCCATATATTTAATTTCTGTTTCACTTGCAGCAATTCAGTAATCTCCATTTCATGGGTTGCTCTTGCGATCAACGACAGTCTGAGCCATAGCAATCATTGTTACGACCCAAAGCTGAGAGGATATGATGAGTGTTATATGATAACTAATGTTACCACACAGCCTCTTGGTTGCATACACCGTTCATTAACCAGTTTAATCCACTAATCAATGTGTCTCACATTCGAAACAACAGCGAACGCGATTCCATTCTACTGCTGCTCTATAGTTTGCTGACTCACCTTTTCAATCTTCCACTAAACCTAACCCTCTTGATATGTGCTATTCTTCGGCTGGTATGATTTTGTGAAAGACTGTTCTATTCTCTCGTCAGGGCTATTTAAATGGCCGGTTCTCATTCGCCTTAATTTATCCCATAAGTACTCATCGACAATCACATCTGGTCACCGTTGCAATCGAAAAAACGCTCATCTTGCCATGTGTATGAAATTCGCGAACTACTCAACTAGATGTACCGAGACGCTTATCAGGTGAACCGCACGACTGAATCAGTTATGTTGGTATTGAATGTGAATCACTTGCTCAAGTCAAGCAACTGAACATTGCTCAAAACCGAGGTTGGATGTGCTCTAACCTCAAGATTTCATAAAGCGTAAATGTTGTTAACATATGTTTTTCAAGAAACAACTATGACAATTTCAGGCTAAATCGCAGCAATTCAAAGGATGCGCTCTTGGCAAACTGTGTACATGTTGAACGCCATCTACGAAATTAGTGATCATTAGTTTCCGGGTTGATATTGGAAACTTACTGGACTACTTTTTGAATGAGTGGTTATAACTATGGTTGGTAAAGCAAAAGACCGATTTAAGCGAAAACAAATCTAACCAATTCCTATAACAATGCTAATCAATCACAATCCACAATGTGACGACCAGCTCGTGGTGGGTTCAATGAGTGTTAAGAAAACGGACAAGAATGAGGTTAGGTTTATCAGAAAATCCGAAAAGGCGCATTCATTAAAATATTTTTATTGGCTAAAATGATCACACACCTGACAAGCGTAGAATAACACCGAATCTAACCGCCGCGAACATGTAATAAGTCACTGAAAACAATTATGAATAAAAGACGATCCGAATCAGTTGTTCTGGGTGTGTGGCTGAATAAAGTTTACCAAAATAGTTTGTTTTAACTTTCTTCATAGGATCTACTAGAATAGGCTGGCTCAAGTGCCGTTTAGAAATAAATAGTTTGGAACAAAAGTAGTAACATCCGGTCAAATTCATCCCAATTCACGTCACTCATGTAGCAGCAGTTAAATTGGATAAAACGTGGCTTCCCTATTCATTCCCAATGCATTCATTCATTTGCACATTCCATTTGAAGAAATTCCTATAACAAGAAAGGATGGATTGTCACGTGATCAAATGCCCCTATTTAAGGATAATGTGGTCCCACTTTCCATTCAAATGTTAATTTGTTACTGTGAAACTCTAAAATGTCAGTTTGATGAACATTTTCGATGTCGCCAGCAAAGCTACCTTGTTCAACTGAACAGAGCACTTCATTTAATTTTGCAAAGAAATATCAATTTTTAGTGGGTTCCATGGGTTCAACCCTATGTTCTCATTAGCCCTTCTTTCCCTACAGTAGCTTACAGGCTAAAAAAAATACATGTGCGAAAGGTATTCAGTTTATTGAATAGCTGTTCCATCTTACAAGCCTGTTTCAGACCACCTGAAGAGGCTAAGAATAAAAACTATCCAACACATGCTACGGTAATTAAACCCCTTGTTCTCACTCTGAAAATCGTTTTCTGTTAGAACATTTTTTGTCCATCTTAATCCGAAAGGTAAGACCATCCCGGAGCTTCAGACCGAAAAATGCTACATACCTGTAATCATCTCGTCCTCATAAGTGACGGCGTTAATTTGATTCATGGATTTTTGGTGTGCCACCTTTTCCCGATAGTCCATTTCTCTTCTATGCTTTACTAATCGTTTTATGTTTTCGTTAAGATAAAAAAAAAACAGAAGTGTGTCGCAAGAGATTAGCATGTGTTTTCTATCCCACTAACCACGCAGGACAGCCTCGGCCGAACGGATCGAATGACGAATCCAGACGTTCACTGACAACCTATTTTATGACCACATTTTCAGGCGCTTAGCATTGATTACCGTCGTTTCGTCGATATGACTGTAGCTTTGGGTTGTGCAACAACACTATGGTGGTGGTCATTAGGTGGTTATTTTCGCTTCTTGACACAGAACTGGTCAAGCAGTCAAATCAAGCCAGCCTGACGGCAAAATTCAGACTTTTCACTAATATGGTAACTTAAATCAAATTAATGAGGTTAGTTGTAGCTGTACACAGAACAGTGACTCAAGTCATCCAACTGAGCTATGCGGTAGTCTACTCACCTACACTACCGTTTGATGTGATGCGTTTTTGTAACTGACAAATTGAGCCCATTGCGGCCCACGTCAACCGGTACTACCTGTTGTATAAGTGAGAGGTTTTCAGTCTGAAGGTTATCTACACAAAGCGAACCACAGTGGGTTGCGAGTGCATACCCTGGGCCATATTGCGTAGTCACAGTAGTCTTCTAGTGTGAATCGAGTTCGATACCGAACAGCCGTTGGCAAATACACCAGAGACCGACTTGCAGCTCAGAGCTAGAAGCCAGCATGCATCACTATTTGAAACTACCTTAGTCATTCGGTGAATTACGCTGTCAGGGTTATTGTCTCATGGACCGATAAACACTAGACAGTTGCAGTTATCGATGTGAATTATTTGCAACTTAAGCAGTTATAGACTGAAATGTCCAGATTTTTCCCGTAATACCTGAGCCATATCATGGCGTTTGCAAATTACAGAACCCTTAATTAAGTTGTTTAGTGGCCGTCACATAATTGGGTACCAAAGGTTTACACCACTATGGTTTGCTGTTGAGCCATGTCATTCGAGTTCAAGTCAATAGGTTCCACTGTGTTTGTTTTCATCCCAAAAGTAGTGCCAAGGCAATGCCCAACTAATATGGATAGGTCATTCAAATAAGCTAGGCAAATCGAACTGTCCTGTACTCCATGCATTTCTGGTTACCCTTCATACTACTGAGGTGAATGTATCTCATACGAGATGTCGCTGAAAGACGGCCTTGTAATTTCTCTTAGATGGTTACTCAACCGATTGTAGTCGCGATCAACTGTGAGCGTTACTCAATTTGTACTACATTGTTTATTTGGAGTTATTTTATGACCCAGCTCATATTAAAACCAATGTGGAATTTGATTTTTTACTGACTACGTGTCTAAGATCAAACACGTGTGCTAACAAAAGATTGGCTGTCAGTACCGCATCACTTTAGTCAATGTTTTACATGATCAATAATCCACTCTGTTTGGTGTGAAGCAAAGCAAGTTATTAAGCTTCTTCAGAAGTAAGGACGTCGTCTTCTCTTGGTTCAAATTGACAAACTAGTGACCAGTGTTACCATGATATAAACAACAGGAATCTTCATTTATGGCAGTCGTAAATCTTCACATACTGTTGTTTTGCTGAGAGGACAATAAAAAGCACAGATAAACAAAATGTACGGAACACGCACATAACTGAAGTATGAAACATTAGGCACACTTTCTTAGAGCTCTAACTGTGGCAAACATAGTCCCACTACAGATTGTTTTAGGCGTGCGAAAATTGGATTTGTACCGTCAATTGTGAATGGGTTCTGCTGACCCAAATAATCAGGCCGGTTTCTGTCGGTTGACCTAACGTGAAGATTACCGTTTTCAGATAAATTGTTACATAATTACGGGACGGTTCGCCAGGGTAAGGAAATGCTCTCTGTCAGTCTTATAGCTATGAGTATCCATGTTCGCTGAACGTAAACTGTGAATATTGTTTGCAAATGTATGATTAAGAATATTAGGATTACTTTGAGAGTTTTCATTGCTTGAGTGGCTCTCGATGCCTATTCTCAACACTGAAAAGTTAGTAGTGGTCAGTTCCTTTGGTCAGTAATTTCTTTAAAACTGAAGTTTAACAAATAAAAACGAGCAACACCATCGTTCTTTCGATGTTTTCTATCGGATGGTGCAACATGCATCATGTGACATTTTGTTTAAAGACGAATGATTAACTATTACATTTCTGAGTGAAAACTCAAATAAGTCAGTTTAATTAGTCCACATAATTTTCTTTTCTCCAGACAAAATCACGAAACTGCAGGCCTGTGTGTCCCAAGGCTTATACCAACAACATTTCCGGAAGTCAGCGGCTAGAAACTCTTGCTGACGTTGGTACTAAACATTTTCTTATTTCGCTCACATGTACAAGATTTTCTCCAGTGAAACAGTTTATTTGAGTGGATAGACAGTCGTCTTCTATTGGAAAAATTGCCGTAAGTTTAATGCAATCCCGGTACTTTCTACCTCTCCCTTTACTTGAACGGCCGGCCATTTTCCTCTAACACTGGCTATGTGACAGTTGGAAGCTTGAATCATAGTGATCCCGCCCCTTCACTTTTTATGATAATCTTATGGACTTTGTTTTTTCTACGCTCTCCCTTCATACTTTTAAATATCAGTACGTTTTCAGAACAAGATTGCAAACAATCAATAATATTTGTTACTTCATTTTCTTCTTTCCCTCATCGCATTTTCACTGTCGATTGCGGTTCGCTTCTTGTTGATCATAAAAATGTTCACAGTTATCTTTCTGTCACCCATCTGAGCGTTGTTTTACCCCACCATATCACATGAACACCTCATTCGTTGACCGCTTTTAGTAAGATGTGAAAACTATTGTTTTATGGTTTGCACCTCGTGTGCGTGTCTTCACAGTTATTGCCCCATTTTGTTGCATGTATCCCTCAACACAATGGCTGCACTGTTGTCCCTTAGTTTAGGCTACACTTTTAAGAAAGTTGTTGACAGTGTCATAGGATTATTTATGCACATTTCCAAATTTGATTGTGAGCCTGTCCTAATTCGGACCATGTTTGCCAGTTCTAGGCACCTTATTGTTTACAATATAAATCCTTTTTCGCTTTTCTTGGTCTGCCTTTTACGCTCATTTTCAATTCATCTCTACTTCCTACACACACCAAAAAATAAATCGTTATTTGCAAGTAAAACATCGTGACACGATTTAGTCAATCTCAATCTTGTACGTTTTGTAGAGGAATGTGTATCAGTTTTGGGAAAGGTATCTAGATGATTATTTGAAGGAGCAACGTGGGACACATGTGTACACACCTCATTGTTGTAGTTGTGTATCCACGTTACATATTCACAACTGTGTAACAGAAAATTGATTTACCCAATTCGAACGTCATGACTGATCATGCTCGACAACCTTTCCATCAATCCGAAGTATTTTCAATTCATTTTCCCGATATAAGAGTACAGTGTGTGATTGATGTTTGTTAGTTAACTATACATATATGAACTGCTCACTTAGGTTCCAGATTTTTTGATAAACACCTCATTATGGTTAGTTTGATACTGAGTTCTGGGGATAAATTGCGTTGCGGTGCATTGCGAATCGCCCGCGAGCAAAGTTGTAAATTCAGCTAAATGTATCAGGTAATATTGTCCGATGAAACTCCGGAACATCAATTTCCAAAGCAATTATCAGTCAGCTAAAGGATAAATATCCACTGTTAATTTTTAATGATTTGGCTGTATTGTAGAGGCACAAAAGGCCTGAACAAACAGTCTCGTTTATCAGTTCTTAAAAAATGACAGCAAAAGTGTAGTCCCTACATCATCGACGTACTGATTGTGCCACATGTGAAGACTCGATAACACGACTCGGAGTGACACCATTTCACAGGAATTCTAACTTAAAGGAATTGCCCAGAAAAGCCTTCCCGACCGGGTCGGGTTGACGAGCCGCGCCCACACGCCGTTGTAACACACAGTCGTGCTCCCTGGTATAAGGATGTACGCGCATGTCAGATCAAATGGCTCGATTCCAACGTCTTCATACCTTATCCACCATGGTCACAATAGCAGCTGACCGCTGACGAACGTCTCAGCGAATGATGGTCAACGCAGTTCTGGGAGCTAACATACACCAGTGAGTGCAAACGGACAAAGTAAACATACGATATTTTCCTAACGATGTGAGTTACCAGTATATTTTTCCACCAAACGATGGATAGTGAGACGCTACATGCACGGTCGAAACAGATTCGGACATTAGCAGATGACTGACTGAATACTAACAATTTTTACACAGTAATCCAAACATATCATGCCATGTTCTTAGTTTTGTCACTTGCTGACAATGACGTGAGGTCCCGGAGCTGTGTTGCAAAAGCTCTAGACAATGTGCGAGAAATCTCGATTTTGCAACCTGTTCCTCAAGCTATTTCACGTCGGCACGTCCTCGTCACTGTTTTATTCATACATCAAGGTCACGGTGGAGATAAATTGTTGCGTCATTGAAGTCGACATGGACAACTCTTTCAAAAAGGTTGCACAGCTTCAACTGCTTGTTCTCTACAAACCTACAGTGGCAGAATGCTTCAGCAATGTCTGAAAAATTTGCTGAAAACCACTCTGGTAGTAGAACGCAGTTAGCTGGACATTATTGATCACTTACACCGTACAGATACTGGAATAGTGTTAAATCAAATAACTGCGACTTTGATTAGATTACAGCTCGTTAGGGCAGCAAGAATACATGCGTTTCGTCTTGCTTATATATTAATTTCTCTTTCAAATAAGTACAGACAGTGCTTGCGAGCCGCAAGCACACTGAATCTGTAAGAACATGATTGGTGATACGTCGTATCTTAGCCAACCTAACGGATAGGTGCCTGATTCCACAGCAATTAGACTGTGTTCATTGAATATGATGTGAAGATTGTTAGATGGCTTCGGATGTACTTACTAATAGACAGCTTGCAGTTCACATCAGAGAACAACTACTTTACGGCAATAAGTTTGAAAGAAATACGCAGTAGCTTTATAAAAAAAATCTACAGCGTGAATCAACCGTCATCAATCAACAACAACTTGATTTATAACTTCATAACGGTATAAAATTGTGGTTTCTGCAACCACAAGGAATGTATATCGATGGAAACTCTCCTGACACAGTAGCGACGGTGACTTGTTTGAAAGGTTCGTGACTATTCGTGAGCAAATTCGAGTTGCTGAACACAGTAACCTAAAGCTTTATCGTTAAAAGCTTATCACCATGCCATCACCTAATTTGTGTCATCACCAAACCGATTTCAACCCCAGCGGACACATTAAGGCGCGTGTGCTAATTTCCCTAATGTAGCTTGTACCTGAATTGTGTTTCGCGGTTTTCGTTGATCTGTACGACTGACCAGTTAGGTGCTTTTCTACTGGTGATGTTTCAAACATGTCTTTTAGTTGTTGAATTCAAGTGAAACTTATGCGTTGAAAATTAACTTGCATACTTCACATTATAAAGATTCTGTGGCGTCACCAAATCTATTAACCTCTTTGGTTGTGGTTCATCCAAAGAAATGAACCACATGTACAACATAAAGTACGGTCATAGAGGATGAACGGAATAGATAAAAAAAGACGATATCTCATAAGCAGGTTAGCTAGTTGATAATGAACTGTCTTTTGGACTTGTAGCTGTAGCTTACGGTGCTCTGATCACGCTACTTAGTCACATACAGAAGACGTTGCTTGGATCGGTGAGTTAACGAAACACTGCAGCGTCTTACAGACGACACACCTGGTATTTCCTTATGTTCTGGCTGTTCTTATGTGAACCTTCTCAGATCATTCACTGTTCCGACGACCACTGAGATTTTAAAGGAGTATAATGAACGTTTTTGATAGTTCATCAGCGAGATAAAACACTTCAAAAAAAGAATAAAAAAATAACTGAGATACCTAACTGATCAAGGTCAGTCAAAATAATCCTTAATCAATGTTCTTGGCACGTGATAGGTTTGTGTTCCGTGAATGTAAAATGTTCTCGTGTGTGTATGAACGAGAAACCGGGTGGATAATTTGATGTAAAGAAAACTGTAAGACTGAAACGAACGTAGTTTATAAATAAAATAGTGGGTTACCTAGTTCAGAATACTCTGATGCGCAACAGAAGCAGTTGAAAGGATGCATAATCGTACACCGGCAACGAACAGGTGGCCTACCCTCAAAACTTGGTCGGAGCACGGATAAAACATTAAATCAGTTTTTCATTATTACCACTGGAAATGTCTGTTACAGTGACTGGTGTGCACATCGCTTCGTTTGTTCAGTGGATGAATGAAAGTGGAGAAAGAACGATCGAGTTTCAGCAGTAACCGCCAACTAAACTGGAGGAAAGCTCACCAATCTGCAGCATAGCCTGAGTCATGAAAATTTCTTTCCAGATATGTATCTGAAGATGGAAAGATTAAACTCAATGGTAAAATGGAACAAGGCTCGCTACAAGGAACTAACTTCCGAAGAAGTACAGTGAATGACAGATGTAAACTAGTGGTATTTTAGAACCGATTGATCAATTACGGATTAATCAAACGGTTTAAGTGGATGATTCACGTCAAAAGATGATCGATCAATATTGCCTGATCGACAAAAAGCTTCCCAGAATATGACTTATGTCGAGTCGATTGTACATACTGGCATGATAAATAAATTGACTAGGCCTACACGATAACCTGCTGGCTTGATTTGCAGTGTAGTTATGTCGGCTTACTCATTCTCTACTGGGTTTTTGTATGCCATGTGAGAAATTGAATCAACTGTTTTGACGAGTGCTCAGGCATACCTTAACAGCGATTTCTATATCATCTATACCTGTGGTATTGTGCGTCTACTGATGTAAATCGATATAAGGAAAACGGTTTGGTACATCACATTTTGGGCTGAGGTGCTGATAACTGACGTAGATGAGCGCCCAAAAATCACCATCTCATACTGAACTGTACTGAATGACACGTTAATGGCTAGACGGTTTCATGTGAATTGAGAAGAACCTTCTTCCTTGGTATTAACCAAACTAAGCATTTCATTGGCCTCGTTTGGTCATTTCGGAACGAATACGCCTGCGATCAACTAATCTTCCCACATCAGGCAGTCAGTGCTATCGATTCGATTGACCAGGTACTATTTAGAACCAATTAAATCACTTTGGTAACATGCGGACAATAAGGTTAAAAACTATAAACTTGACTCACTCAGTTATCTTGCAATTAGCCGTACCCTTTTGGGTCCTTTTGTGTTAAAGAATACAAACTTTTACTGCTACTCGATTTTGCTTCGTAAGCACAAGTGGGAAAAGGGGTACAGACAAAATTTTAATATCTGACCAAGCAAAAAGTCAAAATTGTTCGTAATGACAAATTCAACACTAGTGCTTTGATAGCGTTTGTAAGTGAAACCACTTCAAAGTTATGGAAGAATGGTCGGGTTGTTAAAAAATTCAAATAGCTCATCTGCGGTGCTAGGTTCTCCAGAAGTGTGAACAAAATTAGTGTAACTTATCATACGAACTATCTTCAGGGTGTACACAGCCACCATAATCTATCAACCTATTCCACACATAGGGCCAGAGGAAGATTCCCACTCCCCCAACAAAGGTAAAGATTTAGGGGAGTAATTAAATGCCATATACACCCAGACGGAATGCTGGTCGAGACATCTGCCATCGTTAGGTCTATCAAGTAGTCTTACTATAGCGATAACTATAAAATGAACACATCACATATTCCGGAATCCGCTATCCCCGGCTTGTGTAAAGCCGTGGTAGCACGCGGTGGTATCTACCATTTGTAATGTTCATGTAGTCAGAGCCGGGTCACTGGAACAGCAACTGAGTTTTCATTATCTACGTTTCGACAGCTGACCAGCGGTCCCTGCCGAGTTGAGTTTGTTCTGGAAAGCCATTGAGGATAGGGAAGAACCAGATTATGAATCTCAGAACACTGAAGGTTAATCGAAGGGTCACAAAGATATGCAGGAAACGATTTGGGAGACATGAATGGGTATACACGGATTTTTAGCCGTAAAGACCCCCAGAAGAAAAACTAGCATGAGGGTTAACCGCTCCCATGGGCTACTTTGATAAACACATTTGCCTTCAAACCGACGCTGCACACGGTATGTCGGTTTTCAAATTGTGTATACATTGTCAGCGTCAAAAATCGGGGTAAATTCCTTTCTAGATTCACCGCCTGAATCTCCTCGAACTATGCATTCCACTAGTTCTGCCGAAGAAACCCAACTTAGGCGTGATTAATAATTAGTTGTTAATTAATGGATGCCGAAAATTATCCGTCAGAGTGACTCACCTGTAACCCCGTGAGTGGTGCAGGTGGTAGTTCCGATCCGGTGATACTGCTACTCAATCTGGAAACAACTAAAGAATCACACGTTTTATGTACACCTAAGTTACAACTGTAGTGAGTCTACTTGGTAATCTAACCTATGGAAGATGTTTCGGTGAATGTGCTATCCAGGATTATATGCCATTCGTTTCTTTTGGGGCACATTTTTGGCTCATGTGTATTACGAATAATTTAATGCTAACCCTGTCTAACAGGGAGTATTGATACAGCGTTGACCAGCTTCGTGTAATTTTAAAGTACTCGGTTAGGTAGATGCATGTACTCACGTATGTTGATAGAATCTCCACTCCGACCTTCATGCAAACGTCAGATCCTGTCAAAACAGCAAGCAAACAAATATAATCCAAATAATTCAATAATCTCAATTTGAACATCACCCACAATTGATCGCAGCTATCGCATTCCCATAGACTATCCGGTCGGCCCCTTTCGAACAGCAGAAGCACTAGACTCGAGTTTCGCTCTCATTAGAGCTCGTCAGTAGTGCACATCATCGCCACTGCCGGGACTTGAACCACGGACATGCTGTTCATGAGAATGCGACAGCTGCGATCAATTGTGGGTGATGTTCAAATTGAAATAAACCAAATCCCCGACTACTCATCAGGAATTCAATAATCCGCTTATCAAGGTTAAAATTGGTTAACGTTGCTGAAGCCTCACGTCATATTCTCAACTCTGTAAGGATGTGTACTACTGGCGAGCTTTAACATGAGCGAAACTTGAGTATACTGCTCCTTTTCTAAAGAGACCGATTAAGTTGTCTATGGAAAAAAGACGGTTGTGGTTAAGTGGGGTTCAACTTAAACTCAACAAACATTTTCTATTACTTATCACTATGCTAAGAGTTGGTCTAAACGACCAACAGAGAAGTCGACAGTCCTTTTGACCGAGCTGGGCCTCGATGACAACACATGAGCCTGAAAATCGAACCCATGACTTTTGGGTAAGCGTCAGGGTGGTAGTCCAGATACCAATGCGCCAGGTTACGAGGTCGAGGTCACTGAGGTGGTAGAAAGTAATACGAAGTGCAAAAGCCGGGGAGAATTGACTGCCAAACCATTTGTTTATGATGCGTTTTAACTCGAAAACAATCATCATATGTGTACTGCCAGTCGACAAAAGGAGGGCAGTTCGCATGCGGGCTGGGAAATTCCACTGTTCGACGAAAACGGTCAACTATAATCTCTGGGAAGACATTCTACTCTTCCAGCCAAGGCAATACTTGATAAATCAGGCTGCCCGGTAAGTTATATGCTGCTTCCAGTAAAGAAATGTTAGCGTGTACATTAGTACTTAGAAGTGCCACAGGTTCACCTGTTGAAACGACTAATTGCCACCTCACTTAGGTATTTCCAATTGCTGTTTGTGAATTAATGTCATCTGGAAACTTTCGGATTTACAAGGTTGTCACGTATGAACACTAATTTTTGTTTAATTCCGGTGATTATATTCAACAGAATAATTATTTTCTTAACATTCTGATTTTCATGCTCTATTGTCACATCAATCTGGTGATACTTTTAAAGTGTATTATTGCAAAGACATACTATTGGATTACGATCTGCGCTTGACACTTTGAATGGGATCATCGTGATCGGTCACGTTCATCCGTGACAGTGTAACGCGATCTTTTGTCCGATTCACAATGATCGTCTATCGATGCTTGGCGGTTGGGATAGGATGGGCTTTTGGTGTAGTGTAGTGTACTTTCAAGTACTGGGAAGGGTTGTTATGTCCAGAAATTAGATCGGCTCTATAAATTTCCGCACATCATGCATTCTCTGTATGTGTGCCACTGCATTCATGCAGAAATATCGATCGAATAGAGTTAGTTTGAAAAAACAAAACGCCTTCTTTTCGAACGTGACTATAAAAATATCACAGTCCATTCCTGGCTGACGGTAGACCAAACATACATACCGATCGTAAAATGTCTGTTCAGGAGGAATTTTTGTGCATGCATGTGAACTGCATCACATAGCCTTACGCTGCTGCTACGTTCGGAGTTCAGCACATACTGACATAATATTTTCTCAAAAAGTCCGCCTTCTACAATGGCCTGCACAACAGTTAACTGCTTCAAAGTTGTTGACCAATTGGGAAGCTGTTTGATAGACTAGCAAACTGTGGACGACCTGTTTTGCATGTAAACATGTTCAGATAAAATTCGTTTTGGAAAAACAATTGCCAAGTATTTGAATTGTGTACGACCACAGATAGTTGGGTATCTAGTAAATCTCTAAGCGGAACAGTCCTGATCCCAATCCTATGAATTCCAGACAGTGAATGGCTCTTAACGGGTACATCGGAGTTTGTTGCGTTTCTTAGCATGATCTGTTAGAAAACCTTGGGTATGTAAACCAGTTGCTTAAAATAATCCTTCCATAAAGGTTCCTTTCGAACAATCCCAGGTGGTTTTTATGGACTACTTTCCAAATCGCACATTGTTTGGATGTTATGACAGAGCGAGTACTGCCAGACTGCGACCGCTCTCGATTATGGTTTGTTCGATTAATGTATGCTATTCTGATTCTTAGGGCTATGCTGACTAGGACTTCAGTTTTTTCTAGATTCAGCCATGTCAGATAGGTCAAAGGGGAGCAACCAGACAAAAGGATGTGTATGTCACACTACTAACGCTTTAAGAGTGTGTAGGCACTGAGGCACGATCCTATGAGCATGCAGCAGAACTACATTTCTAGTAGAAGCACTGTTTTCTTTTGCGCACGGAAGGAAGAAGTTACAGAAGATGCACTGAACCGAAGGGCATTCCGATGGCCTAACGGTTGACCGTGACAGCCGGCGTATTATGCTGTACGATAGGACGAATCACGTTACTCTTCAGAAGTTCGGTGTAGCCTACACCTACTACTCACATTGTAATCAGAACGAGACGTTAATATTTTATTCACTGCGTCCCTTGGCTGGGTTCGTCACCCACTGCCCAATGAATCAGACACTTTAGTTAGTGGCTCCGTATAGAGAGAAAACCTCACACCATGTTGCCTCATAGGGGTTTAATGTCAGTCCGAGACATACCTGCCGACGCTATCCGTCGGGACGTGAAATGTACGAGTCAGACGGTTGGAACGCCGCAATGGGACTGGGCCTCTAGGGCATAAGTGTGATAACCCAGAGTGGGATAAGGCTTCCCCACCAAACCGGGAGTCATCGGACCTCACAGTATTGGTGCAGTCGATAAGAACAGCGATTGTCTGCTTCATCTTTGAGTTACCTACAAGCCGGCTGTCACAAAAGTCGATTCTATCTAGATAAGAACGATCTTACTATGTGGAGTCACCCACGAAGCGGTCGTCAGCAAGCGTATGACTACTTGGTGGTGCGATAGCTCGACATTCGCCGCGGTTTTCAGGGGTTGGATATGGTTCGTAGCATTGAAGTACTTCGGCGAACAATTACGGACAACAACCGGAATCTGAAGAAGCTGCCATACTGTCAACCGAAAGCAAGTAAGCGAAATTTTGTGCATCACATCCCGCATCAGCAAGATGTTAACTAGATAGGTCTTTTGCGTTTTAATATCGATTTTGGATCTTCAGAGAACCTAGCCTTGAACCGGAAGGTCTGGAGCAATACGATCCAGACGGTCGTTCGAAGATTTAATGAGCAAAATTTACGAGGTCGTGAATTGGAGCGCACCGTATGCAAAAGAACTTTATATGCTATGGGTTGTGGTGGCCTGATTATATGGCGTTGTGGGGCATAAGGCAGTGAATGTGCTGGCCATCTCAGACTGGTGGATCCTCACCGTACTCACAGTACGCGGTGAGTGGAGAGAAGACGACTAAATTAGGCGCAAGCCAGTTAAAACAATTGCATACATTTTTTCACTTACACTAACCAGCAATCCCCGTCGTTTTGTAAATCATCTGCTCTCATTTTCAAAATCTTTGGCTATTGAGGCCTCCTGCCTTTCCTTTTCCTTCAGCTTTGTTTGGGCATTGTGTGCTGAAGGGTTTGTAGGGTTCAAAGTCCGAATTCAAATGTTCGCTGCTCTCCTGTATCACAACTAGAGTGTACAAACATACATTCCCGTATTGAACCACTTCTTGGCATCTATTTTTTAAATATTTCTTTCGAACTTAAATTTTATCATTAGAGACTTCCAATTTTTTAACGATAAATAGTTTGGAAGATGTGTAAAGCTATAACAGAGTCAATTATGAAGGTTCTTGACTGTGGTTGAATTCGAACCAGTAACAAGAACAGTACGCCCAGACGCAGTAAGTGCTGTCACCTGAGCTCTAAAAAGCTAAGCCGAAAATTCGGAAATTTTACATTTAGACTTGGGTTCAACGCTTATCTATGATATTGGTGAATTCCAGCATCAACCGATTGAGAAATCATGCTTTGGCAATCAATTTTCCAGGTTATTTGGCGAATCCCATGCCACACAGTGAGCTGAGTATGTAGCAGCGTTTCATTGTTGAAGTTCTGAACTTCCGACCTAGCTTCATCTCTCAGTTGGTTGAAGCTACTCGGAATCGGACAATATTTGGGAGGTAAATGATTTGTTTGCTTTGAAATAGTGAAACATGGTAGATTCAGTTAGGTCATAACGAGGAATGTCACCACGTCTAGGAAAATGCCTCATGAATCCAGAAGGAAGTCTAAAATCTTCGGTTAGAAACCAAGCAAAACTAACCGGCGAACAATGTAACCCAACGGAGGATCAGTGCATAGATGGTTATAAACGACTCTAGATGTGAAACTTAAAAAGTGAACCTGTTCGGTTTTTTAAATCCTTGTTAACCTGAAGAGACCACACCAAGTTGTGACTTTATGAGATAACTAAATACTGAACATTCTGTGACCTGGAAAAATCTGTTTTCGACGTGTATGCTGGACCAATTGTCGAAAAACTGCTGGTAAGTTGTTCCTTTAAGAAGTGAAACTAAAACAGCAATACCATTGAACACACTCAGCGATAAGTAGCACACGTTAACCAAACGGGTCAATTCAGTTGGGCCGTTATGTAGGTCAGGAAAAGAGGAGAGTTCCGAATGTTTACCAAGAGCGAATCTTTGGGAATGAACATTTGGCTTACGTAAGTGAAAAACAAAAATGAAAAAATGATTGTGCTCTGGAAAACAATCGATTTAAATATTTGTGGGGAAGAATCTTAACCAACTAAACGTGTAAACTTGGAACGGCTCGAAAAATAGTCATTTAGCAACAGTACGAGAAATGGTTGACTACCATGCTGTTTGAGAGGACAGACAAAACCTCATTATTGGGACACTTAAGAGCAATGGTGTAGTCGAAGAGATAGAAACGACGTGCTTTACGTTTTTTGCCCAAAGATGATAGGATTGAGTGAACGTAACCTGGAACTGTGTTGACAGTGGGTCAAGAATACCAGTGCGTAAATTAATGTGGATCAGTGTAGCTATTCTGCAACATTAAACGTTCAAGAAGAATCGTGCCAAACTTAGAACACAACTGTACCAGTACCATCGATCGCTGGGATTTTTGATAAAATACAACAAACTAAATTACTCATGGTTATGGACATATGTTTCGGAACCAAACATACAGTTTTTGATGAAACTGCATTCAAGGTGCTTGGTAAGATGTACTAATTCAAAGGTATGTCGTTCGGCTTGTTAGGTGCACTGTTCACCTTTCAGTGGTAGGAAAATGTTGGTATTAATAGTGCTGGGGTAGTAACGTGGCAGCGCGATGATAGAAACTCTCATGTGGTGGGCACTCTGAGATGATTGCGAACGAAAACGGCAGTAAATTGTTATGAAATGACATACAGTGGATGCACCGTAAAGTACGATCTGCTGAAACAAAAGACATACTGGCTGAAGGTGAAGGATGATAAGAGGTCTTACGTACCAGCCTGTCAACAATATTCATTAGTGAAGAGTGACGGCCGGGGAGCCCAGCAGCCCTTACAGTCAACATTTATATCCGAATTCGCGGAACTCTACTATGGAGTTGTCACTGGTCCATTTCCACAGAGCACCCGCGGTAACCGGTAACTCCTTGTCATCACAGAACCTTCTGCCCGCTGGATTGGAACAGTTAGCGTTACACAACGGAAGGCATCTACGGTAGGGAACATTGTGATGAAACACACCATAGCGAACGATGGGGTAACAAAGGCAGTCCTGACGGTTCTGAGAACGTGCTTTGAAAGCGAGGAATTTCAAATGTGCCTGCAGCAACTTGGGAGCAGTAACACATGATTGACAACATCACACCCGTAGACGAATGAGTTCAATGGACGCAACGACAGAACAGCTAAAAGATGTTTTACAGCTACTAATAATCTACCTTGTTTCAAACTAAACACCACCGACACTTGATTGCAGTTCAGCCGGTTCAATGAGGACGGTAACTTCAACCTGATCATGGAGCTAACGACTGGAGTGAATAAAGTGTTTCTGTGTTTCCTATTTTCAAAATGATTCGACAATCTGTGCATTAATCACAAAAGAGCAAAGTTGAGCGTCTGGATATGATTATTCTGTCACGCTTATTGAGTTAATTGGAGTTACGGTTAACACGCTAGTATCACAATCACAAGGACCGGGACGTGAATTCTGGCTCGACCATAAGTATACGTTATCGATTACCTCTAATAAAGGAGAAATTCGTATCTAGTGCTTACTTTCGAAACGAAAGACATTTGAATACGAACGACGCGATCGAGGTGTTCAGTTTGAAACAATCCAAATCCTCACTTCAGTCGTTAAAGAGGTGTTCGCCGAAGGGCTAAGTGAAATATGGAAACAAGGGAGTAATAAGCAGCCCACTGGCATGAGAAGGCCATAAACTTGCAAACCAACAGAAAGTGTGAAATACTGAGCCCATCGGAACTCAGTCTAGCGATCCGGCTTCAGAATGTTTCTACGTAAGCAGAAAATTTGGTATGCGGTACCTTCCAGAAGGGGTCTCATGCACATGATCGAACTAAGCAGGTTGATGAAACGAGCGCTTAACAGTGAAGTATCAAAGTGGAACGATAAGCTCAGAGAGTCATGGGCCAACAGTGTGCATGTTAGAAAGAATTCGCCCGCAGAAATCGAGGGATTTCAGAAGAGGATGAGTGGTTGTGATGGAGAGCGTCACTAATGAGTAGCGTGATGTAACTTAAAGGAACTTCTGGAAAACTAAATTTTGCAGCAGTCCTCAACATCCGGAAGACGAAACCGTTGAATTCCGACTGAAACCGAGCGTGTGTACCGTGCAAGACAGGTCAACAAGGAAACTAACACTAAATTACTGGCGGCGGATAAGGAGACTGGTTAACCTTGTAAAATGAGCTTCGCTATGGTTGTTGTGTATATTCACACTCGCTGAAGTGGATGTCTGACAACAAACAGCTTTGCGCCTTATTCGTGTGACATGGTCACAACACCATGGTTGAAATAATCGTGTCAGCTGAATAACACTCAGTAATCCGACATAAGAGAACAAGGGTACAAATAAAATAAACTGAAATAGGGGTAACAGTTCACCGTGACGCCTTCTAGTGAAATCAGGGTTAATTCCATAGCAATGATACTGACTACGTCGAAATCTTCACTGAGCATAGAAGTGGTGGATATAAGTTAATCGGCCTAACATCCGTAAACGCAAACGGCTTAGGGTTTTGAACATGCAAAAATACATTGAATGATCAACCAATAGCACTTCATCCAGGAGACGCCTGATAGTCGAAGACGCCGGGTTCGGACATAGCAGCTGAGTTGCTAGTAGTTGTTACATCATCGTGTTCATAATCCATTTACGGATGTGTTCTGTTAACCGCTGACAACATTTGCCTTTTTGTCTTGTTGAGGAAAATAATTCTGACGATATTGAAAGGAACATGTACATGTTACATGGATTTGCATGCTGGGCTTACACCCCTGAATTCTCATGAGCAAACTCTGAACCACATTCGAATGCGGGTAATGCTCAGATCGCCCGATAGCCTCCAGACAAGGATATGCATTAAAGAAGGGCTTACACAACAATGGAACTCGAATCTAGTTCTTTTTTTCCAAGGAGGCAGCTGGAAAGTCAACAGAAATGTGAAAGCTGCGATCAACTGTGACTGATTTCCAATTTATATTAACCATAATCTCTTACTAATTAACAGTAATACCTCGATGCGCGGATAAGATGTTACTATTATGAAACTTTTCGTGGCAAATAACTGTCAGATCTCATAGAAGCATTACTTACTCTATCTGTATAGCTAATTTATTTTGCGAAGGTATTTCTAATAGAGAATTTCACTTTTAATTTCTGAGCATGAAATTCTTCTAACAGGCTGTAGAAATGTTCGGAACTGAGAACTGCAGGACCCACAATCCGAACCGTTAGTGGTTGTTTATCTTGACACATAAGGGTAAGTAACATTCACAGTCCTCCACCGTTAAGTGCATAAGCGTGCTAACGACCAAGTATGATATCAGAGGGAAGGGAGTATTCAATTCCAACTGATTTTTAAAGGAAGGTCCATTGTGGTATGGAGTGAAGTCGGACAAATAGGAGAGGTGATCTGGTCAACTTTAACAGTGTAGTCAGCAGCAAGGCTTACAGTGTCATTTTTTCCGTTCAAAATCTTTATCAAAGTTAAATGAGGTTGGTGGGAGGATTTTCTAAATGGACGTTGCTACATCATCTGGCCCCTTAGCATAGCTAGGATGAAAGGTCACTCTATACTACTCGTAAGCAGTCGGTCGAATGCACGCTTCTTAAGTACTGAATTAACGCGGGGGGAAATGTGAGGAGCGTCCTCTGGCAAGAAATGGCGCATCTGATATACTAACTCGCCATTCACAGTTGCAGCTTCCCGAGACTATTGTAATATGTGAATGAGTGTTCGTGTTCGAGGTGTTGTTGAGACATATACTTTCTGAATAGAAAAACCTCGTGCTATTTACGTTCACAGATCACAACCTTAGATACGTCTACTTCTTGATTGACGTGATGGTAAAGTTCTGTTGTGTCCCAGGCGCTCGTTCAAACCGACTTCAAGTTTGTTTCAGTGGACCCACCTGGGACGTTGATGTTTAGAGTTCAAACGGTAGAAACTTTAAGGAGCATGTTAGCAAAATTCTAAATGCGTGGAATATCCCGAAAAGTGCTATCATCAAAATTCGATTCCACAGCAGGAAACGGTTGTAACCGTGGGTGTTGTTGTGGCTGTCCAAGTGGTATGCGGGTATTTTATGTGCACATATTTTGCTGCTTAAATGTGTTGTCACTTAGAAAAGTAGAATGTAATTCCAGACATGGAGTTGGCGCAGGAAGCCTGAAAGACCGGAATTGTTGATCACTTTGCCGCACGGGGGATTTTTACGCTAACACGTCTTCAGTATCAGTTAAGTATTATTCAGCACCTTGCTGTTGTTGCCAAAAGCTACAGAAGTGACATTCTCTTGCCTTCAGTTATCCTGTCGAACCATGCAGAAAATCAACCAGCTGAGATCTACAACTGTTGTCGGGTCCACAAGTGCAGTTCAACATGTTCACGCCTGAATGACGTTGGTCATGGGCACCTTGAGTCTCGAGGGCTGACCTTTTATTCAACTGTACGTCGAACTGTTTTGATGAGAACTGCAGATATGTGACGTAAGGCTGTATGATTAGTATGAGAAGCTACATCTTGGTGAGTACGATAGCTTTTGCAGAAATGGCTGTTCCAGCGGAAGGAAGGAAGTAACACCAATAGCGGCCGTCTGTCATGTTTCAAGGAAAATGCGGTATGTCTTTGTCAGGTGACGCAGTTTAGACCCAGCATCTGCCATGCTGTCCAGAAACATTGTAATTTCGGGTGCGTATACTTAACGTTACGGTACGCTAATTGACTCAGTATACAAACGACTTGAGAAGGTTGTTGATAACGTCTACAACAGAGCATAATCGGTTGGGGGAAAGAGAATCGAGGCAATGACCGCACGGCTTTTGCAGCGTGAGAGTTTGGAGTATGTTGTCTTGCTTTACGGGGCAGTGAAAATCCCTCGAAAAGGTGTTCAATTTGTACGCCTGAATGGCTGTCCACCACCTCCAACCACGGTAGCCAAGACACCTATGTGGTTTCGAAAAGTAGAGAATGATATATCTGAAAAACTCATGAGCTGACCAGCAACGTGTGTGCTTAGGATGTAATAGGTAAAATCTGAGTGGTACAAAAATTATCCATATGGTCACAAAACAAAAGCATTCCGTCTACTAATTTCCTATGGGATAAATTCTGAAACAATGAGAAATCAATCCTCGTTAGCAAATCATCAAATTCCAAAACAACAGGGACAAATTATTCCTGAAATAAGTTTGTAAACAAGATGCTACTTCCATTATTGCCTTCATAGTGATTTATTTATTTTCTGTGTGCTAACATGAGATATGTGTTCCGCATCAGACAAATCACTAACGACCGTCAGATGTTCCGTAAATTATCAACAGCGAAATCGAGCCTGGTCCCTTAATAGTGGTCAAACATTTCCAAAGCGGGCTCTCAACCTACGATTGATTACCTGCACAATCTCTCGTAATGGTTCAAACTGCATGAAACCAAACGGTTTGGAAGTGAATCAAATTTGTCTTATCTGCCCTTCATTTATATTGCTGGATGACATTAGGTGCAATCAAATGTGTGAAGTTGCAATAAGCGTATAAATGACGTTATTAGTATGCTGTACATTTTAGCCACAACTGACGGATTTGTACCTGCCAGCCCGGTGGTATCTAACAGAAATTAAGTAATCCAGTATATACTCATTGTACATTTTTCAATATTGCAACAAAAAGTCGTTCAATAAAGCACAATCTTGTCCAACTTGCACGTCCCTACGCCACGCACGTGCTGGCGGTTGTGAACCGGAATTTCACTTCATAACGTAACGGCGGTCTCCAATCCCACGTCACGTACACTTCTGCCTGATTTGCGCGTGTGGTTGACGCCTCCTGTTGTGGGTTTTTTAGTTGCCATTCCTCGTCCGTTGGTCCGATTTCTTTCGGCGATGGTTTATCCGGTGTGCTATTCACTTGCTGTGGGCTATGGCCATATCTCACTATCGGGTTGAGATATGTAACTGAGTGTTGGAATGATCGTGTCTCCGATACGGTCGTCCATTACAGTATGCCTTGGCTTTCAGAACAATGAAACCTTAGTTCTTGTTATTAGGTCAGCCTTGGTGATTCAACATGTACGCGGTAGACAAGCATCGCAACCGTAATATAAATGACGGGTTACCATCATTACGTATCACCTACATGGCCTGAAAATGCAATGACCTCGAAGCGAAAACTTACACAGAGGATCCTTTCCCATGATTAATGAAGAAATCCGTGTGGAAGAAGGTGTAGATTGTGTAAACTGACATTGATATGTGTATCTGCGGTGTGTACTGAAAACAGCACGTTCACCCTACACTTCTAGATACGCGACATCCAACTCAGATTTTGTTTCGACATGTGGTCACAAAGCTCTTTTAGTTATCCATGGTAGATGAGAATTCCATATGTGACTTCGTATTGCAGCTGAACTTCGGTTTGCACAACTGTGACATCATGCAAAAGGTGAAATCTTTATGAGCGATTTGAAAGCAAGTAACCTCTTGACGACAGATTCTTGTATTTACGGCGCGATACTGTTGTAAACTCCCGCAAAGATAAGCTGCATCCACCACGGGACAGAAGTGCACTTGACTGAAGTCGAATTTCCCAACTTGAGATGAAAAAAACTGAAAACCTTGGTCCCGAGAAAGACGCGACCGTCTCCGCTAACTGTTCTCAAGTCACATCAAAATACGAGTGCAAAGACCCACTTTTTTTCCTCCCCAAAACATGTACGGTAGCGAGAAAAATACAGAGTATTTATGTGGTACATGGTGATCTACAGACGTTCTCCCATCAAAGGACTAAGGAACAATGGCTAAAAATAGTAGTTAAGATCACTAAGCCAACATTGAGCGTGGCCGAATAAAGGTCAAGTAGGTAAAAAAAATAGCGAACGTTATCTCTGGATTATTCTGCGAATGGGATACCCTAACATACACCCAATGTGATTTCTAGTACAACCTCAGGAAATCTCTCTGGAGTATGGCAACGTTCACGCATTGTTAGCGCGTTGTCCTTAATACCCAGCCCACTTTTACTTTTTACCATAAAATTTTATTGCATCTGTTTTTCCTTTCGGAAACTGTCGCAAGTGAGGAGTTCTATGCAGAAGAAGCGTGTCTATCTGTGTTTTCAGATGGTCATTACCTTGTCAACTGCTTCCCTGGGTCAATCCGGTGGAAGACAGTTCGATAGCTTTCAGGTGACTCCTGTTTTCAGCTCAACTGCTAGAAGGACTGGGATGGATGGTAAACTTTTGGCAGGTCTAGTTAACCTCAACTCGCGGAATTCAGAAATTATGGTCCTGGATGGGGATCAGTAACATTGCCACCTTATTCATTCAGTTTCAACCGGGTTTAGCTACTGTCTGAACAGAACCGTATACGGATTCATACGTTTGCCCATTTCCTACCATCTGCAAATGACCTATGTTCTGTCGTGTTGGCATATGCATGCCGCACACGGCGAAACGTCACCTCACCGGGCCCATACGCTACCGGCGCAATTAAGGCATGGACAGTTCACATATGCCTTAATCGCACTTTCACCGGATGATTCATGCGGTGGTGACGTGCTAGCCAGTGATGTTACCTTGGTTCCGATCGATTGCGCCCTTACGGCGTGTCACGTGGCCGTAAAAGGGTATGATGGCACATCAGCTGTTCACATCTCAGTTTGGATAAACACTGTGGCCATACAGAGCAGCGGATTGGCCCTAATTCTAGAAGGGAGGTTTAGGCAGGAAAAAACAAAACTTCCACAAGAAAAAACAATAAGAACGATGTCTTTCAAGCCTCTGAGGTCAACAACTTGTCGAAATATTCACCTGATCTTAGTGATGAACCGCATGATAATTATTGATGACCTGTGTAGTTCCGCAAAGCGACAGTGAGTTCAGTCAAAACAGAGAGGACATATCGCGTCATGATGAAGAAAGAGGACCACTAACCGAGATGAATGTGATATTTTCCGATGCGTAGAAATTCCAATTGGATGCCAGTCCTGGTAGCAATTTCCTGATTGAAAAACAAATATCGATAAATCTGCATGGGTATATTATTGAAATTCAGTATGAGAAACTGAAACCAGCATGCATGTAGATACCGAGAATGAAAGGTTCACCAAAAATCCACAAGACGGGTATCCCACTACGACCGATATTATCCATGGACAATTAGGCATACCACAAACTAGCGCGATGGTTAGTGAACATTCTTAAACCAATTCGAAAATTGTTATCCCCCAGTTGTGTTCATAGGTCTTTCGAACTAGCAGAAATTTTAGATAACAAGTTAGTGAGTTTAGTGATGATGTATTCGGTCGATGGTGACTGTTTATTTACCAATGTACCACTGCGTAAGGCTGTTGATTTTTGTGTGATTTTATTTCCCGTCAGAATTTAAATCTGGGTATTCCATTAGATCCCATTTTGGCTTATACGGGGAGCATTCCCTGTGAATTCGAATGTATTAATTATAGGCAGACTGACGGTGTAGAAGCTATGGTTAACCCATTGGGTCCCGTATTGGCGGAAGTATTTTTCGGAATGCTTGAGAAGCAAATTCAAGAAGGGATCTTGAGGGTCTTACCCTACAAGCGTTATATGAATGACATTTTGGTTTTTACCGGTGAATGTGCTTCTACTTCATTTTATAATTACTTGAACTTCAAGTAGCCAAATCTAACTGATCTTATGAGTTGGAGGTTAACAATTGATTACCGTTCTTAGACATCCTTATAATTTCAAATTGAACATCACTCACAATTGATCGCAGCTGTCGCATTCCCATAGACTTTCCAGTCGGCCCGTTTCGAAAAGAAGCACTAGACTCGAGTTTCGCTCTCATTAGAGCTCGTCAGTAGTGCATATCATCGCCACTGCCGGGACTTGAACCACGGACACGCTGTTCATGAGGCAACCGTGTTAACCACTGCGCCATTGACCTCACGTTAGGCACGACCGAATTATCATATGTGAACGCTCAACCACTTTCGCTTGTGAGTAATGATCAGGTTGCCCGATCGTCTCGAAATGGAGACACAGTAACTGTCCTGTTAACTCCAATCGATAACCCCGCGATTAGGACTTCGAAAGGGACCGACTGGAAAGTCTATGTGAATGCGACAGCTGCGATCAATTGTGAGTGATGTTCAATTTGAAATTAACCAAATCCCCGACTACTCATCAGTAACATCCTTATAACTAGATGATACACTGCAACGGTCTGTTTATCGAAAGCCAACATGAAGCAGACAGTTTGCAATTTTCCAGCTTCACACCTACTGCTTATAAATGAAGGTTAGCGAAAATCTTATTTCACAGAGCCAGAATGATTTGAACTGCAAATCGACCGGAAGAAGAAGAGTTTATTAGGAAGACGCTGGTGGATAACGGTTATCCAGAAACGTTTGTGGATACCTACGGTAAGAAGAAAGAACCAAACATTGCAGGCTGCGGTGCGGAGAGAAATAATAGATATCTGCAAATCCAATTCAAGGGTGACCACCTGACCAACAACATTAGTCACAAATTGACGTAGACTTTGCAAGGCATCTACTCAGTTGCTCAACTGTGCGTTCTGTTAAGCACTAGGAGTTTGGCTCTCCATAAAGGTGATATACACAGCCGATCAGTCTGTCGGTTCAATTGCAGTTGCAATTACGTCAACAAAGGCAGGAGAGACCGGCACTTGCATCATCGCACGGCGCAGCACATCCCTAAGTGTTTATTGCTGGTCGCGTCTTCAACGACTAAGGACTCATTCGTCCACGCACATCAGAATAATGCTAGTGCTTGTAAATGTCACAACATAGTTCGTACTTTTACAGCCACGTGTTCTCTCTACCGCTGTTACAGTCTGTAAGGCTCACTGTTGATTGCACCCGAATAGGAATACAACAGTTATCAACTGCAATCTCAAAAACGACCTACTGACTGTAACAAACCCGAAGAACCCGGCCTCATCGATTGCCGAACACATCTTAATCGTGCCTAACGTGAGGTCAATGAAGCAGTGGTAAACACGGTTACTTCATGAAAGCGTGACCGGAGTTCTAGTTCCGGCACTGGCAAGGATATCCACTACTGACGAGCTCTAATGAGAGCGAAACTCGAGTCCAGTGCATGTTTTCGAAACGGGCCGACTGGAAAGTCTATGGGAATGCGACAGCTGCGATCAATTGTGAGTGATGTTCAATCTATATGAAAATCAAAATCCTCTACTACTCATGAGTAGCCGGCCACCTAATTGACCCTTTCAAATCGTTCAAGAGACTGTTACGTAATCGCAACACGAAACCGCTAGCGATCAGTGAGGCAGAACTAATCAGATAGCATCGGTCAGTTTTGTGTGCACAGAAGGCGTTGACGCAATCTATTTCATTGCCGTGGAATTGATTGCACTATTAACGCGCGAAAGGTCAAAACTGTGATCCGTTCGTTCACTTATTGTTGCTATTTGCAGCTTGTATAAAATTTGCTGGTTATATGTTGGCGACTTATGAGAGTAAATCGAAATGTTAACATCTTGAGATAGTCTCCTCTCTGTTTTGACTAAATGGAGAAAAAGATCTAAGTGTTTTCAATTTTTCAAACAAAGTGAGTTGCTGTATATCATAAAACATGCTTTTTTTACACAATCACTACATCGCGGGACTGATAGTTTGGATCTCTCCCAGAAGTTAACATCTCACTGATTAAGTAATCCCGAATTTATTATATGCAGCTGTATCGTCTCATTGCATGTTGAGGGCTATCTGATTCCAACCGTTGACTACCCGAATGCAGAACCCTCCCTATGTGGATAACTTACTTGATTCTATTTCTGGCCACATCTTGCTGCCGTCACATATCTCCAGTCGGTGACACCGGACATGAACATTATGTCAAGCGCTGCACTTATGCGGCGGATCACAGCTGGTCGTCCACACGCACGTTTTGTGACCTTCACGGGCTAGCATTAAATCACTGATGTCCATGACACGGCACCTTATCAAACACGTGTATTTGGGAACGGTTAAGTGAACTAGGCTAGAGGTCACTATTTCACGGGACACCTGCAGAATCGGAGTGGCAAAAATAACTGATCTTTTTTCAGTAGGCAAGTCGCGGTACTAGAATATCATACTTTTAAGTATTACGATATGTGGAGAGATACTGCCCCATCTCGTAACCGGTAACCCGAGACTTGATGAAGGAAACGTAAAACAGACGATTGAAAATCGAAGCACGTAACCAGAACAAAGTCACTTTTCGACAGCTCTAAGACTACCTCGACTTGGAGCTATTCCATGGTTGATACGAACCGTGATCAGAATGATGATAATCGACAGCTCATATAGCTGTGCTCGAAATTAGAGTAGAAATGCAGTGACAGAGGTACGCCATTGCAATCAGTTTTGAAGGGGATGGAATTCTTCCCCCTGTCTCTTCAATTTCCGCCACGGGATATTACTGATGAATGTGGGTTTCAGTAAAAGAGCTACATACAGGAATAGGTTTTCATCCACCATTATCGCTTTTCGAGACAAGCTACCTTTTGATTCCACAAAGATGCAAGTCGGAAAAATTAGGTCTATTGAGCTCACGTGTACAACTTGAAGTACGTCACATTTTTAGTCACCAAGTGGTAGTATGCAACCTGAGAACTGTCATATGAATTGAATTTGGATAACCCGACGCTGATCATAACAGTTTCCTCTTTCAGGAGAAATGCTTTACACATAATGTACGGAGTTAGCATGCTCTTACTGTCAGAACATTTCATCTGGCTTGAGTGCGCCTACCTTTCTGTTAACGAGTAACAGTCCCTTTTGGAATGTAAGCAAATGAGCAGCTGACAAAAGCCGTTCGTACCCAACGTATAAAACGACAAACCTGTAGTAATGTTTGGGTATGAGTTTTGTACATAACGTTAAATAACTATACAATTTACTTTGTTTACATCACTGCGGGAACACAAGAACAACTTGTAGCCATACGAAGGCGGACGCTGAGTCACAACATCCGTGAAGACCCACGAGCCACAACACATGTTTGAACCCGAGACTAACAAAATCAGTCGACTTGTGAATATTCTAATATTCAAACAATTAATTGTCGTCGTCATGTCCCAATCCTCTCCTTGTTGAGATGTATGCATGATACGCCTACACGCTTCATCAGAGATACGGTTATAACTGCATCCAGTATGCGGGCCGTCCAAATAATAGCATAAATGAACGTCTGAACCATCTGATTCAACTGATGGTCAATGACTCTCCAAATTCGTTAGGTCTGACTATACTCAGTTCTTTGCACTACCATCCGAGTCACTAGCTCGCTCGTGCTTATCCCGTCGCCTCCATGACTCCCAAGTTCACGATCGTGCGACTGCTGCATAGTTAGATGACTGGTGCACTGCGTGAGTTGGTGAGAACATCTGGGCCGATTACAATAGTGACTAGCCTGACGACATCCTGTCTGATGCAGAGTCCAAGCCAATGATTTTCTTGCCGACGAAAAGGTGAGAGCCAATGCCTCCGGTGCCTTTTGATCGTCCAGTCATTTTGCTTCGCTTAAGGTCAGATCGCAACAACCAAGGTTAGGAGACTTACAATGTGTGATCAGCAGTGTACGAGACAGAATAACTAGCAACAATGGTATGGGTGTACACATACAAAACCCTTGAATAGAAGTTTGCGTTGGAAATACAAAGCCTAATAATGCGAAGAAAACCCTAATACTT
The DNA here is from genome assembly GCA_013368495.1 of Paragonimus heterotremus. Lineage (NCBI taxonomy): Eukaryota > Metazoa > Platyhelminthes > Trematoda > Plagiorchiida > Troglotrematidae > Paragonimus > Paragonimus heterotremus. Next base: position 626 of record LUCH01005607.1, on the reverse strand, counting down.
GTTGTTTGGTCGGCCTCTGAAAGTGGGATATTAACGACTGCGACTGGGAAGTCGGTTTTTGCATCGTCACAGTGAGATCTACTACTCCTTCTCTACATATGTGTAAGGGGTAGTAACCATTTACAATGCAGCCTCATTTTCAGGAAATGCCCGACCTTATATGGGCTTGACATTTGTCTTTTTCCGCTGCTAGTCCGCGTAATAACCCCATTTACCCGAGTTTGGATTGCTCCCTTCACATAGATTATGGTTGTTCCTGTGTTGTTCAGTTTACTGCATGCGACCGATGACTAACGTTTGGTTTTCATTACGCAGATCCGACGGAACCGGCATCTATGCACTTTTTGTGCTCACAGGCCTATAAGATAGAGAGTGACTGTAGACTATTTCACACTGTCTTTGTCCTGGTTAGGAAAAAAACCTTCGTTACAAAATTCCGGCGTTTTTTCTGATATGGTTGAAACACTTCTGAGGCGAGCAAGACTTAGGCTTACTGTTATCGTGTGCTTGATGCGTCTTAATAAATAAGTTGGAACAAACCATTTGTTACCCCTTGTCGGACCAGCCGAATCATTTATCCACAATATCGTTGTTCCGACGACGAGGAAACCATGCAAGGAGCGGTA
>LUCH01005606.1:18210-29624 GCA_013368495.1 Paragonimus heterotremus | reverse complement strand
TCTGCACACTTCGAGGATTTCTGCCGCCGGTCGCTAATACAGCACACTCGTTCTCCAGGTCTTTGGAAAAAAAAACTAAAAAAAGGTAGAGTTTCGAGAAAAAGAGAAGGAAGAGCCCATAGCCTCGCGGATACAGGTTCGCCATTGACTGCGGCACACGTCTATGGCATACCAATGTGGATGGACCGGCAGAGATTGAATATGTAGTATTACGCCAGAATCCTAGTCATGTATCAACAACACAGCAGTACGTGCAAGAGCTGTCTGTTGACCTATCTGTATATGCGTCCGAACATTGAAAATGGAAGGTTAACCTAACGTTGAAGTTTCTGTCGGTCAAACAAAGTTACAACCTTGGTGTTCGATGTATTGCCATTCTGGCTGAGTTTCGTCGCGAGCAGCAAATAATACAAGTCTCCGATGTGTGTGTGTGTTCGGAAACACGATTGGGCATTCACCAGTCTAGGAACATTTTAACAAACGAATGAAACGTGGAACATCATTTTGTTGCCGTAGAATGTGACAAGAACAAAGCCTCCGTCCCAATATCGCCATGATTACCACATGAAACGAACTTCATAGTTAATACATTCACAATTGTGGGGAGGGGGTTTAGTACTCCTCTCTTCTGTAGGCCCATATTTGGTTCGAATGTAACCTGACCCACAAAGCAGCTAGCCGAAACACAAAGTTCGCAGTCCATTGGAGGCCGGTAGCCACTAGCAGTTTGGTTTATACGCCATTCGTATGAAGTTCATTCATCCAGACTGTCTAATGCATCTTGCGCAAGATAGGCACAGAAGCAGCTTAGTAGTCCGAAGATTCTGCACGAAGTTGGATATACTATAGTGAATCTGTTCAGCCAGGTAGTTTAGCACTAACTGGGCTGTTACAGCACCTGCATTGAGTTGTAAGTGGCGTGTGACCAACTTGGTTTGTGCGTTATTTAAACGAGGTCGAGTTATTGGTGGCACCTGGAGCGGCTTTTCCGACCTTTGAAAACGATTATTACTACGGGGATTAGCACATCTTCCTTTGGATTTATTCATGGTTGTCGTGGACCGGAAATTTTCTCACGCCAAGCGAACGGCACGCTGCTCGGGAGCTATTGGTTCCTTTTGGGAGTAACTGGTACTATTTTGGGTCGTAACATTCGTCATACCATAATTCTGTCACAGAGCTTATGTGGCACTTTACAGGAAATCCGACTGGCAACCGTGAGTCCAGCACTCTCGGGCACTGCCTTCGCTTATTGTCGGCGACTGTTTATTCACCGAGATAGCACCACCTATTTCGAAGTTAATACTCGCGTGGAAAACCCTCTCTCAGCTCCCAGCCTAGAGATGCGCCCGATGGCGTTGAAGTGATTCACCCGGTTATTGGTAAATATACGTAAGTTAGTAGAGTTGACTGCTATCGTGGCCCATGTGTTGGGTGCTGTCGAGAGGATTGTAGTATAGAATCGGCCTACTTGGAAACCTTGAAGTTGCAGAGCGAGGTTATTTTACAACTTTTAAGACGTGTTGAACTTACTGCTTAGTCTCAGGTGAGGTATTGTGCCACGAGGTAGAAAGCTGACTGAGGATAGTCATTCAGCGTTTGTTGGCTGTGTGCACCACGGGCGTTACTCTGAAGATCGGGCCTTAGCTAAGGAATGCGGCGTTGTCCCTGTTTGCTGTAATCAAGGGAGGCTTGTGTTCCATTCGGCCAACGAACCCTTTAGTAGTTTAAACGCCTATGTTGAGACAGTTGGAGTTCTTTTGTAATGGGGCAGCGCACCACTGCACAGCACTGTCAACCCCCACATTCCCAGCTTTGAGCCGTATTATGTGTATTGTGGTTTAAACCACCGTTGGTCGTGACTAGTCCAAGAGACAGCTAATGACCAAATAAGCACTAATGTAGGGGAAGAAAAACAGACACAATATAAACTCATGAGAGCAAAAGGTTGGTAGTTGTTATTGATGATGACATTGCCGTGTCCGAGAGCGTTTCAGTCCAGCGGTGTTGACAGTCGTTTGATCTCCCACCTGGGCAAAGGCGCTCCTCAACCTTGTTCAGTGGGGCCTCCGAAGCGTTCATAGCCGTTGGCTACGTCCTCGTCTGACCACCTTATGGGCTTTTTTAATTATCACCGGCCGGATTGAGCAATGCGAGGTGCGACAGGCGTTCCATCAGCATATGGAATTCGCAACATGGCCAGCACAGACTGAATTTCCATTGCCTCTGTTCTAGGTTGTGAACTTGCAAACCTTCCAACTGCCCGCCGACATGCTATCGCTAACTCATTTGATACAGACTAGGTGGTAGCGACATTGATCCCCGAATACCGAGAGTTCATATGCATTTTCTGCACCAACGGGCCAACTGTCTGACCAATAGAACAGAATGGAGCGCTTTGTAAACTCTCTGTTTGGTTGACAATCAGACGTCTTCGCGTTGCCGTTAATGTTGAAGATTTGCCAATTCACCACGTGCCTTCGCTGTCCTTGTGGACATCCCGTTCTTAGTTTTACGGGTAGCTACACTGACTAACGGTTTAAAGTGACAGGCTCATAATAGTAAGTATTAGATCGGGGTCAAATCAATCTTGTAACAATATCTTACGCTCTCAAGGCCCAGTCGAGCAGGTTCTGCTCTGCCTTGGAGTTCGATGCCATCTCCACTCCAGCCTGACCGTGAGATTCGTCTTCATCGTCACTAGAGGCCCTGAGAAACAGCCACTGATCCATGGATTTATCTAAGTGCAAACTCAAATGAAGGACAATGCTGAGATTCTTGAAGCATGTTTCAGATATCCAACACAAATCCATTTCCGGACTCAAAGGGTGTTCGCCAAAGCAGCTTGCTGACCTATTTGCCGAGGAATGTGGATGTTAAAAGCGTCAGTTTTACTAGTTCCGTTGGCTTAAATGGAGAGTAGTTAATAGCAAAAGGGGAAAAAGCGGAAAATAAGTGTTTTTTTGCCAGGACAACAACTGCTTCGAATACTTCCTGGTCATTTGTGCCACGGATGGGGGTTGATTTGAGAGACCGCACTCCAGATCTGTTGCTCAAAAATCTGACCCGCGAGACAACGGTAGATAAGGCTTTCTTGTGGACTGTTTGACAAGTTGGCACCTGAACGGACCGAAGTCCTAGTCAGCATAGCCCTCGGGGTCGATGCAGTGCACAAGCCTTTCCACTACGTCAAGGTTGTAAAGTAGGTCTTTCGACACAGATCGGAAGGACGTTGTCTGTTTGTTGTATCTGCGTACGACCCAAAACAGTAGTTAAGCTGCCTTCGAGAACACCTACGATTTCCTCCTTGACCTTCTGGGACAAACTGAGCACTGGAATATCGTTGTACGTGCTGGTGATATCAATACACACCTTGATCGTCTTCCGCCAGACGAGAGGCGGCTGGGTGGTATGTTCAGTGTCCGTGCTCGGCACACTGACAACGTTAGTCGGGTGTTACAATTTTGGGCATCTCACGTACTCTCTATATCAAGTTGCACGTTTATGCACAAACAACAGTAGGGCATCGCATGTGCAACTTAACCGCGAACACAAATTGATAATGTTGCCGTCAACTATCGCTGGCGCTATTCCCCTACAGATTTTCGTTCACCTTTGAAAAATCAGCTTGACACAAATCATGTATTTGTTCGTGCCTGTTTTGTTTGGTCTTTTAATCAGGGATCATCTGTTCACAAAAATGAAGTACTCGGTTGGAAACTGAGCGACGAGAGTTAAGGAAACGCCTACCAGATAGGACGCATAACTGACAGTTAAGCTGCCCGGGTCACAACGGTGAAGTGATCCAAACGAGCAGTGGGGAAAAATCCCAACCGCTATGCGAGCCTTTTATGAAGAGGTCTATTCAAAAGGAGCAGTGCAGATACGACAGACCTTACAAACGAAATTCGGCTGATCCTGTTGACTTCGATTACGACACTGAACTGGACATCGTGAACTGAAACACATAGTCTGCGTAAAGACCATGAAGCTTACATCTCTGAGCAAACCAAAGGGATAGAAAAGGCGTTTTTGTCGATGAATAGCCTTGTGTTGTTTCTCCTGATTTCTGTTCGCACTGGCCGTCACGAAGTGTTAGCGAGAATACATGCGAAAAGATGGCTCACGAATTTGCAGCTTTCCGCAGCGACTTGAGTGACTTGAGTAACAATGCAACTGGCCTAAGCTGGCTCATTAAGCTGTGGATGATGAGGATTGTTTGGTAGGTTATGACATTTCAGTCGATGCTCTACCAGAAACGGAGGTGACTTCAGGGACTAAGTTACTGAAACGTAATAACCCCTCTTCTGGACCTTCTTCCTCCGACACTTTTCAAACGTGGTGATGAAAGATTGGTATCTGAACTGACCACACTCCTCCGTTCATATGGGACACTAAAGAAATACATCATGATTAACGCTTATCATTAGTCATTCCTATTTTCGATAAAGGTGCCAGGACACTATATGACAGCGACAGGGGTATTAACATTGTCTCTATCGTCTCTAAGCTACTCATAGATCTCCTATTGCGGTGACTTCTAAAATACGGACAGAACTATGTATAGGAATAACAGGCAGGTTTCCGGCCTGGTCGTGGGTGTGTCAACCATATCTTCACTTTCAAATGGACAATGAAGCGTCGGCACTCTTTTTCTTAGTCAACGGTCATGATAACTTTGAACCTTAAGGCTGCTCGATATGCTCTCTGGGGCCCTCTCCATCGCAGATTAGTCTCAATGAAATATGTCAGTTCGCTAAAATCTTTGTACGCCTGCTCTGAGTAAAGAGTACGCATTTGTGGGCAGTGATCTCGAACGCCCTCCAGTTGAAGTGGCATTCGATTGAGGGTGTCAGATCTCCCCTCCTTTTTCGATTTTATAATAGACGGTGTTCTGGGGAGTACACTTGGAGGTTCCGAGCACATGAGAATGGAGCTTCTACCATGTAGTTAGCTGATTGATGTTTGATGTACCGACTATACTGTCTCACTCAGTTATTTTACTGGGAGCATGCGGACAGTGTTGAATCAGTTAAATAATGTGGCTGATCTCCATGTTGTGCACTCTGCATCTTCGAAGTATAAAGTGTTGTCACACGATTGAGCTGGTACTGTATTTTTTTTGTTATTGCTGGCACGCCGCTGGAGATTGTCGACCATTCCACCTGCCTGGGTAGTGTCATCTCGTCAGCCTGTAGTATCATTGACAAGGTGTCCACAAGGATGGCGAAGCCACATAGCACATGCTAAATTCAGCAATTTGACATACTTCACAGTGGAAGCAGCCACAAATTCTGTCTACTAGGTGAACAAAAAGCTAGGTTTATGTTCAAAAACACCATGGCAGTTGGCTAGGTGAGTGAGTGCTGGTGCTTCAGTGTCTACCACTACATGCAGATACAATCGATACACATCCGACCATGCCGGAAATGTGTTTGCCTTCCGTGTTGCTCTGTTTATATTTTTCAACCTCTATTTCCTGGTCTGTAGTATTTTAGATGCGATAGAATCAAGTTCAGGGTTGTTACACAATGTCCTTACATCTCTCGTGGAGATTGGATTGACCGTTGATTGCTCTCGATCACGAGACACTTTCAGTTTTTCGTGAAGAATGGAGTACGATCATTTCAGACAATCTTACTATCATCTAGTCCATAGTAGTTCTGAGCTCGTGATAGCTCATATTAGCAATGCTGATGACATAAATTGGTCGTGTTTTGTGCCTTAACTACCGTGTCTGTTTACGCGGAGGGTGTGGGTAGTCTGACAATATCCTATTCTATCGTATAAAGTCCACTGTGGTGTAAAAACTGGATCAAACAATTTTTCCAGAGGAGGCTCGGTTGCAACTTTCAGTCTACCATATCTTGGTAGTGCTGCTGTTATTCACTACTAGTTATTCCCTGGACTTTTTTGCTTATTTCATAGCCACCCTCTGCGTAAAAATAATTCTCTCTATATCCATCTGAGGATACATAACCGTCCCGCATGCACTGATCAGTGTTAAAGCGATTGACCAACCGTCAATTAGACCGCCTACCTGGCTTAGCTCTATTGTAGTGCTTCTCGCCTGCATTCGTTCACCCACTTTGTTGGTCATTCGCTGTCATTCCATTCATTCCTCGCTACAGTTGAAGCTAGACTAGGCTTTCGCGTAAACAAGTTTGCCATTATTCATGAATGCAGTTGTTATCAATCCAGGCAACCTGGTTTGGATGTGAACGATAAGTCAAACGGGATAGAACTATCGGATCTTATTGGTGTCAGACGGTGATACGCGGGTTGCGTTGTGGTTTGGCCCGGCGAATGGTAATTAACGATAGTCGGAAAAAGTGAATTTGAAACCAGGCCTTTTGTCTTCATTGGTTCAACATATAACGATGCATTAACGAGCAAATTGCAATATGCGCCTTTTATTGCCGGACAATGGCTCATCAGGTGTTAACTGAATTGTATGCTAACTTTAGCGAATTTGTGCCTTCGTATTAAACGCGAAATATCGTTCGGGCAGCAACACTGCTACGGATCGGACCTACGATAGCGGATTATTACCCTGCTCATGATACTTCAGGTTTAACTTTATGAGCTGTCATAATTATGACCACAAATTTGGCCTCAAACCGGCTCAATTGCTGCTATCTGTGTTTAGTAGCCTACCTACCCTACCTACCCTACGCACATAATGGTAACTGTGTCGGCGGCAAAATCCGTGTAATTTTGAATCCGAATGTTCAACTCATCTGGATAAATTTACTTCGGCGACAAAAAATACTCCACGATCTGTGATTGTTAAGAATTGTGATAGAGTTAATAGCTCGGGCTGATGTTTCCGATCATCGGTTGTTCGCCAAGCTTGAATTTTAGGTTGCAAACTTTTTATTATCGAACGAGGTGACGTCATCAGTGCGTAAGAGTTCGAGCGTATTGAATTGTGAATTGTGGTCGGCAAATGTCAATAAATGGCCGTCTTTATATACTACGTTGGACTGACCTTGACCTCAAATGTGATTGGTTATTTCCTGTTGACCCTTTGATCTGAAATCTGACCAGTTGTATTTAGTCTTTGTCATTCGACCTTTTGACCCTAGGGCTGATTTAAGGTCCAAAAATCATTTTACCATTGTATTTACACACAGTCATCCACTTACACACCCACCACAACGCACAATCGTATACGCTGAGGTTGTCACTCACTGATGATGTCACCTGGTTTAGTGATGAAACATTCGCAACCTAAATACCAAGCTTGGCGAATAATCGAAGACCGGAAATACCACGTTCTGTTTTCACCTCGATTGAAAACAGGTTTTTGTTAGTTATTTCGCATTCAAGAGATGACTCAGTGATATTCTGTGTCACTGAGTCTGCAGAAAACTGGATAATTTTTATTGTAGGGCTGATCCGAAATCATAAAACATTCCATGTTTTTTTCGAAACTTGATAAAAGATGTGCCCGTTTGTTCTTACTGTTATCACGGTACTACATAAGTAAGCTAGCGTGGTAGTTCTGGAAATCCGACTCTAGCCTCCCCAACCTGTTGGTTTACTGGCGGGGACCTCACTCACCGTGAAAAGTTAATCTATGAACTCGATAAATGTGCGCAATCTAAGGCAAAGGTAAACTAGAGACGACATAATTATACCTATGATTACTAGTGATCTTGTTGCGGTAATTGTGCAGTTTACCACTTTTGGGTAAGATATTGGGTATATTTTAGCTTGAGCCAGCGAATTTGATATGACCACTGTTTGCAATCAGTTAAGTTCCCACTGTACTGAACTCGCTTAGATGGAAACCGTGTCGGCTGAATACTGTAGTAACCTTGGGTTTTCTTGATGTTTCTTCATTTCTGCTTTTACTGCAAATCTGCTTCTTAACGCCTTTTTATAGCTGAAGGCGTCCACAAAAGTCTGTTGATTCACAAGGTTTATGAATTATTTGCAAATTTCGGTTTGTCGGATCACAAGGTGAGTCATCAGATTCATTGGTTAATTTTACTCCATGAGCTGTAGTCTGTTTTTGCCTTTCATTTTTGTTCTCTGCAGCAGGTATTCAAAGTAATGTATTCAAACTGTATTGTTCTCGATTTGCATCATTCAATGTTTCAGTGATGTTGCTGAATAGTCTTACATTTGCACGCTCTAGGCTAGTTACCCCGAAATGATCGTTTTGTCGGACAGACAAAAAGTTTATTCTAGTCGGTGTGAACTCAGTAGTAGCCAACTTATGATTTCTGAAGTACCATAATTACAAACACCGTTAGTTTTCTGTAGTGCCTGTTTTGATTAATAACGCTTTATGAATAATGACCACAACGTCGAAAGTCTTGATTTTAGGAAACTCTAAAAAACACTGTCTAATCTGTTTCAAGCAGGTCATGGCGGCTTTGGGGTGGCGAGTTACAGTTTCAAGGTAGAAAATTCTCACGTATTCGCTACTCCAAAGTCTTTTTTTGTACTCCCCTTGAAATATTGGGTGCATATTTTGTAAGTTACGTTTTCCACCTAAGGTTTCCTAAACGCAATATGATTACTGTCAGATTCCTTTTCATTTATAGATGAATGGAATGATACCTTGATTTTACTTTCGTGGCGTAATCGTTTTATATTTCGACTCGTCAAGGGGCTTCATTTAACAGTTCACTAGAACGACATCCCCGTACTGTTCCGCCATCGATTCTCCGAGGACCTTTGATTTGTATCAGATGGATATTAGAAGCGCTGTTCTCCAAAACCGTTGGCGTGGATGAGTGTTCAGTTCCTTCGAACTCATTCAAGGAGGCTGGTAGTTTTTAGATTAGGGTTCTAAATCACTTAACGTCAACAAATTTCCGATTCACATAGGGCATTTTATCAACCTCACTGAAACTCTAGATAGGTAAACGGTAATGATACTGATCACCGTTAATGGTTATGGGTCTGAGTTCTGGTTACCTCGACCGGTCTTCTCTAAATTTGGGCAACCTGATAACGCTCAGTGCACTTATAGCCTGGTTAGCTTCATGGCAGCACACACTTTGTAGCGTAGTAGTAAGACATAATCATACTTACCGCGGAGGCTAGTGGTCTCGAGATTTGGCTGACATTAGAACTTACTCAGTAAGGTCAACTCAAAGAATGGTATCAGTATCAATAACGAATGTTTTGCTGTCGATAGGGGTGGTGCTAACCTCTCGAACATGGATGAGTCGCAAAGTTTTACCGTTTCGACTTCCAAGCAATTTGTACATGGTTGCTTCCTCTGTCTGTCACACTTGGGTATATATTCCAAAGACTTCAACCAGAAAACGGCTTTTAACATCTGCACGACGATTTTCTAGGGCTTCAGGTCCTTCATAAACGGAGAACAAAAGAGCCTGTATGATTAGTTAACAGACAATGATACCAGTATCAGCAGAGTGTTCCTAAATGTTCAGACACAATGGATACTTACCAATTCACTGTTTTCGAACGACGTTTTTCTGGAGGCTCAATATATAATTACTTAACGAAGCCAGTCTGTTAAAAAGATTTCATTGAGCTGATTTCCACTTTGCCAACATTTTTGGGAGGAGTTTCAACAAAATATTCAGACCTATCGCATCCACTGCTAACGTTAAGTCCGTTTGGTTTTTAAACGAGTTTTTGGAGGTGTTGTGGAAGACTGATCTATTTTCGACAGATACTCTGAAGATACTTTGCTATGTTTCGAAAAATGTTTGCACTTATAATGTATTTCTGATAAATCAGTAGTGTGCCAGAACTAATGACAGTCAAATCTTCATCTTAAGATCTATTACTGAGGACAACTGTCTGACCTAGATGTTTTAAGTATTTGTTAACAGATATGAAGTGACGGCGGAGAAACCGATAGACCAGGTTAATGGGTTGTAGCTAGCGTTGTCGACGGAAACCGTTACTGTTAACAGAAACAGCCATGCTATTGCATCAGAAACGCTCGACCCATAATTTCTATCTGATTCTGTGAGCAGTGGATTTATAGCTTGAAGCAATCAGTCTAATGCACATTACTCAGGTGTTTGTCGTTGCTCACTAATTCATCCGCGCCATGTATATAACAATTTAAGCAGCTAACTAATTATGCCAAATTCTCATAAACTATCTGATTCGATTGCAAGTCTCATTCCGCTTCTGACTAGTTTGTTTGCTAATCCTGATCGTTCCGAGATAGTCACTTTCCGTTACAATCAGTATGGATTAACTACTTTGACACGTTTGTGAGCTTATTGTGGAACTTGTCGACCATTCTGAATAACTGTGGCCGGTTGACGTTGGTTGCGGAGTGAACAGTTGGTTAGTTGGCGGACGAAACTTGTAACTTTCCGCAAGCCAGTGGTGGTCACTTCTATCTATCGGGTTGAAGTGCTCGTATTACACAGTTTGTGTCTGAAAACTTTGGGACAAATGACAACCTATTGGTTTCAGAGGAGTGAACGTTGCTTTTCTCTAAGTGATTTGTTTGTGAAGTAATGGCAGTTCGTAGACCGAGACTGTGGACTCCTCGAGAAAGTGTCTCGCAAGTCCGACCTTATCCTCCTCTGCAACTCGACTTTTTGGCTGCAAGGTCTAGGCATCTTATCTCTGAAACCTTGAGTTTTTAATAAGCAAGTTTTCTCTATTTGGAGTTGGTATTTTCCGACATATGGTTGTATGGTAGCTAAGCATAATTAACAACCACTGATGCGCTGATATTTATATTCCAGTCTTGATTCCGACGGCTTGATGTGTATTGCTGAACAGTGCTACTAAGTGGTATGTCACGAATAGAACTCGAGATTTTTGAAAACAGAAACGACAGTCGAAAATGCTTTGTTGGAACTGTTTTGCCGAAGTAGTTAACTCTACGGTTGATAACGGATGCCAAGACATGCCGGCTATGAGGAATGATGTGTACGATGTAGGTGGTATATTTCTACACTTTTTATAATTTGTCTGGTAGTGCACCGTTTCCTAGGCCAGTCACATTTTGCAGCAAGCGTGACGTGGAAATTGGAACTGTGATCTTGGTTGGCTTAGCTAATTCACTCATGGAATATGTCTGGAATAGGATTGGGAAAAATTGTGTAACAGAGAATATCAAGTATGGAGTATTAACAAGATACAACGGCAGAAGCTTATGATCCAAAGGCTATTTGTGAGCTTAGGTTCTACATGAATTGTCATTGACGGTCCAGAGACAAAATCCACGTCTGCTTGCTGAGCTTAACACCTACGGAACCCTCTAGGCTGCTGTTTGGGTAGGCCGGATGTAAAAGGCGAAAGCTTTATCCACAAATGAGGAGACACCGACCTATACAGCTACATTGACGAGGTGGTCGGGCTTATGTACTGTTTTGATCCGGCGAGCTATGTTGACTAGGACTCCGGTCCTTCCAGGTGCAACATTGTCAGACAAGCCAAAGGGGAGCAGTCAG
>LUCH01005606.1:0-14930 GCA_013368495.1 Paragonimus heterotremus | reverse complement strand
GATTTCGTGAGCAATGTGTCTGTTCGCCAGCGCGTATTCCGGAAAGCTCGGGATGCGCGATCAATTGATCAACTAATTACGTTGCACAGCTTGAGATGGTTGGGTCATGTTCTCTGTATGCCAGCTGAGCTATTACCGTATCGGGTGTTATATACTGAGACCACCAACAGTTGGGTAAAACCGCGTGGTGGTCAATCAACAACGTGGTCACGAAATATGACTGCTCCATTGAGCAAAGTGAGTAGGTGTCTTCTGTCTGACTGGGGTCCTCGTGATCACTCAAACCGCTGGTTAAAGACGCTATCCGAGATGGCGACGTGTCGCAGTCAATGGCGTACTTGTATCCATAACATTTCTAGTTCTTCCCCTTAGTCTTCTTTTAATAATTTTCAACCTTGTTATTAACGTTTTCTTCTATGATATTCCACGTCACTGTTGAGGTGAGCGGCGGCCCGAGCCACAGTACCTTTTGGTCAGGCTCATGGCTGTTATGATGATGATGATGAGGCCGGATGTATATTCACTAATTATGTTTAAGTACAGTGTTCAGATGGAATTAGCTAATTTACTGGTCACGTATCGTTAGTCTTCGTTCTGCTGTTCATTGGAGACCAGGCGGAATGACAGGAAAGTCACCAACCAGGCTATCGGAACCCAAAACTGATCATAAAGAACCCACGTTGGCAAGTTAGTGTAAATAAAACTGTTCAGACCACTGGTCATTTGGTATCACAGCGTTACGATGCAGTAAGGCATTTACTGCCATTTTGCCGACTAAGTTGCGCATAATTTTGCTATTGTGCGACCTCTTAAGTACAAGCAAAAACACTGGCGGGCTTAAGCTCTCGGACGTATGTTTTAGGGATTCGGCATCACCACAATCAGTCTGTCTCAGTCTTCACTGCTCACATGAGCTAGCATTGCTTGAATGACTACATTGTCATCTGGCTTGCTCTGTGCACATCCAGACCATCAAAATCTTTGCGTGTTGAGTGGCTCTGTATATTTTGAAAGATTAAGGAAAATAGTGTGGTTTAACAAACAAGTTCTCTGTTGGAATTCACATATCCAAAGTGTCTACACCTTATGCGATAGATACGAGAAAGGTGAAGGCGAGGAAACTTAGTCCCGAGCACACAGATATTCACCACACGAATGCCACCGATTTCCATTCTTCACTGAGTCATTAGCATCATCAACTTGAATTATTCATGGTCTTCCGACACTCAGTCAGGAAACCGAATATACTCTACCGAAGCAAGATTCAATATCTATGGTTCCATACCCCAAATCCAAGTTGTAGTGCGATTACCAGGCTGCCGCTTCCAGTGCAACCCATCACTCACAAACGAAGCATGGCCTGGCGGACGGTGGGTTCTCGTTCATGAAGCGTCCCCAAGTAAAGCCTGTGGAATGAGTTTATCATGCTGAATGATCTACAAAGTCTCTCTATCCTGAGCACACGCAAGTGAACTTCGTCATTGGTGACATGGTGTTCCCACCGTGTGCCATTAATACTTCGGAGATAATGATGGTCAAAAAGGGACACTTCGTGAACATACCCCACATATGTGCACGGAGCTTCTCAAAGGAGCTTCTCGTGCATTTACGTTATGCACTTAACTGTTCGCAGAACAGATTTTTTCAGCGCCGTATAAATGGATAGCTTAAGTTGATGAGTACTCTGTGAGCTTTAGCTGCATTGTATTGTCTTCGATTCCCGGCTCCATGAGGACTCCAACCGAATCCTACTTAATCTCACCCTTTTTCTCCGCTATGTACTAGCGAATGCAGTGATACAATGCACATTTTTCGATGTTCGGCTCATTTATGTCTTCTTTTGATACAGGTGTGACCTTTTTCTTTAGTTAGGCGGTATACGTGCTATTTACCCTTACTGTTAAAGGTCGTGTGATTTTTTAGTAAACGCGGTCATTAGCTATCGGTGCACCACATTGCATCATTTATTGCCCTCTACTACTTATTCGCCAAGTGAGCCGGCCGATTTTCGGATGACGGCCGTTTCTTAATTCTTGATGCGTGAGTGGGCTCAGTGTAACGCTGGATCATTTGACCCAGTTGTTCTAAGATACTTCAGTTTGTCACGTCGTCGTGTGTTTCTAAAACCATTTTACGTTTTACTTGAAATTAGTTTTCATTGTGTTTATAATTCATCCTTTTGTGTTCCTTGAGGTTGGAGTTGTTGTGCTGTTGGTAACGGTCTGTCTGGATGCTGGCTTCGCTGCCGTATCAAGAGGCTTAGTGGCTTCAATCGGCGGTGCAAAACGTTGGCATGCTTTATCTTCCCTTGTCAGTCTTGTCATTCTGGCCCCAATAATTCTACTGAGCCAATTGTATGCCATGAACTCATCGGTTCAACAAGTGAGTTCAGTTTCGTAAATGCCATTGCCCATTGTCTGTTGACTGAGCGAGTGCTGTACTTCCGAATTACTCCCACCTGCACGTTGTGTACTTTGCGCTCCAGTTCTTCGGCTTACTGATCCTTTTGTTGTTTGTGTTATTTTTTCACTACTGGGGAGTCCATAATGAATTCGTCTGTACTTTGGCTGTTTGGGCTTAGCATGCTTGCCAATTTTGCGGTTGTAATACAGTATTTGTGCATTCGTCAGTATTGTTTTCCGTTCCTACCCCAGGATCCAATTCAACACGTCGAAAACTCATCATCACAAATGTCCAACATAACGTGGTCGTTGGTCATTTGGATTGTTTATATCGGCATCTGCACAGTAATGGATTTCTACTTCACCAGTTTGGTGAGCGCACGCTTGGGCTCGCATTCTGTCACGTTTCTGGCCAAATCATCCATCACTTTGACGGCGTTCGTACTGTGGTATGTTTATCTGGTGTCTACTTTAGCATCGGTTCGACCTTGCATGTCATGCCTCCAGTTCCGGTCTGTTCCTTAAAAGAGTGCTTCTCTTTGATCATAAATAAATCGAACGAACATTTATAGACGATTGTAAAGGTCATCCAATACGTTGTTAAAACGCACCTTTTACACATGTGTCGCAGAATTATTACAGCTCACATTGTTTTGACTCTCCTTGGATGGTTGACTGCAGGGACTTGGTCATGATAGTGAAACGTTGGGCCGATAACAAAAGTGCACAATCGACGCGTAGTTTGTTCCCTTGTCACAAGCAACGTTGACGAGACTGTGGCTGAACTTCGGCCCGTAACTGTCGTTCGGGCTATCTCTACTTGATGATTCTAAACAAGTATGAACCTGGTTTGGGAGTTTCAAGGTTGCGACTGGATGTTATGAACCATTATAGACCTCGCAACTGGTCATGGATACGGCATGTTATCCGGCATGCTGTTGAACTGTCCTGAGCCGGGAACCAGAAGAATCAATGAGTTTCGACAAGTTGAAACCTAGAGTTCAATTCAGGAAAGTAGATGTAAAACAGTTATATATCAAGTAGGTGTATCTTATTTTTAACAAAATGAAGCGTTAGTATAAAAATTTGGGCCTGCTACGTGTTCATCTGTTTTCGGCGACTTTGCGTGAATTGAACGTGCTGACGTTACGCCACGCACACATCTTACTGCCAGTCAGTATCTTGATTTACACGATATCAAAATCTTGTTATGTTTAGATCAAACTGGGTACCTGTGGGATCGATTAAAACATTAGATCTATCATATATCTGCCAGGAGTAGCAACAGTTTAATGTGCAGTCTCGTTCTCATGTGATAGCCGTTCTTGAAATTTGACAACTCCGTCTATTTTCCACTGCTAATCGACATGACAATCACTTTCACCGAAGTTTGACTTGTTTTGTCTAGACACAGTGTAGTTTTTCTACATCGTTCAACTTACTGGCTACTAAATTAGACGAACGTTTGAATCTCGTTACTCAGATTCGTTTGATTTGGTATCTGTTCTTTTTTGTGAACACTAATTTATAAAAGAGACTGGTTGTAACAGGTCCGCACGTTTTACTGCTTTGGTTACAACATGAGATGTAACATCACAAACGTATCTAAATAGCTCAATGTTTGTCATGAATTTGGGGGCGATCCTAGTAGACAGAGTGGGGACAGCTTGTTATCGAACAGGGCGCATGGTCTGCTGCTTTCCTTTCACGATAACATTGGGTTTTCATTATTTTTATCTCTTTGGCTCGTCGTAAAAATGATTGTGCGGTCAAATCTTTTAATAGATTGATAATTCATATGGATTGAACCTCACTCACAATTGATCACAGCTGTCGCCTTTTCATAGAATTTCCAGTCAGCCCCTTTTGAACAACAGAAGCACTAGACTCGAGTTTCACTCTCATTAGAGCTCATCACTAGTGCGTATTTTTGCCACTGCCGGGACCCGATCTCCGGCCTTGCTTTTCATGAGGCAACCGTGTTTACTCCACCATTGATCTCACATTAAGCACGACGGAATTATTATATGTGAACACTCAACCACTTTCGCTTTTGAGTAGTGATTAGGTTGGTGATTATCACTTTTGAGGTAACCAGTTGTTTTCATTTAAACTTGGTTGATTTATTGGTGTTTCAACACAAGGCGACGATGGAGGATTGAGGCGAATACTCATTTCTCAACGGCAAATATGTTATACACAATAAACACAGCCACAGAATTCGTCATGTCCACGTTGAAAACAATCTAGAACGGTGTTTTTTTTGTTGTTACGTCAAGCTTCCGCGGCCCGCACGTTAAAACCATTGTTGTGGTCTGTGCACTCCCTTGGTTTCAATCTGATTGAAGATATTGGGGGTTGGTTTGCAGAGCAAATATTGAATTTTCACTGTTGACAGCTTCATAGAGTTTTCCGCAGATCCATCTATTGTATCGAAAGAGAAGTTGGAGACGGTTATAACCCTCCGTGGTTGCGCAACCTAATGGGGAGTGGTTTATCCCATCCTTACTTACTACAAATCTGGCTTTGTATGAGTTTCGTGAATTCGGACACTTCCGAACATGTTCGTATATAGTTCTGCCTTTGATCAAAGCAACAACAGTGGTTGATATTGATCATGACATACTGTACTTGATCAGTTTTTCTGTTGGACGGAGATGAGTTATTCCGGCGTGTTGATCATGTGCATATGTTTGAAGAAGAAAGAATGGGATATAGCTGTCATAGTTGACGATTACCACGGTTCGATAGAATGGAAAGTCCATCCCTACATTGATAGTCATTTTGAGGATTGCGACAAGTTGTCTAACCACGATAAATGGACACGATTGGATTAGTTTTACGTAGGGACGATTTCACACCACACACATAATATGTTTCTTCAGTTTATTGCCTTGCATTCTGCTAAAGCCTGGAATAGTCTGAACGGTCATATGATTTGAATGTGGTGAAGTACACGCAGAAATGTTTGCCATGCCAAGTCGATTCTAGTTTCATTATCAGCAACATGCATGCTCGTGCATGCTGAGGAGTTGTTTGTTGCGTAGACTAAACATACAGTCTCATAGTTAACGTAAACTACAATCTACTTCCTGGATTATTTAACGGAATACTTGTAGAACAACGGGACTGGTGGGTAACCGAATCAAAGTATGAGAATTTTGGGTTACTGGTGTGACTTAATTTAGCCGATAGGGTACGTGTCATATAAAGACTTGCAGTTCGTGTCGTTAGTTGAAATGCAGGCGAATCCCAAATTTTTACAGTTAGGTCCTTTTCAAGTCTAATTTGACCACACTACTCGCTGGAAGATCACTACAGGCAATCGTTAGATAAAATACTCATATTCCAACTGTCCAGAGTACCTTATTTACAGAAATTCCGCGATTTTGATAATATAGAGGGACGCGCGTATTTGTTTCTACTATTGATACAGTGGTTGGAACGCTATCGGTCAGAGCTCTGAAGCAGTAAGCGCTGTGTTATGTTAGTTTATCATCCGAGTTAATAATTTCGATGTCTCAGTATCGCAAATGAGGTAGCCGTGTGCATGTTCGTAGGAGAGAAGTGCCCGAATTAGGAGTCATGGCTGTTCTATTATTCATGTATGTAGATCCTTTTCAAGACTCACGTGGTGTCAGAGTTAGTTGAGACAGGTTAATAGGTTTTGTTGCTGAACGGCAGTACTGTTTTTGTCTCTCGTAGTAATGTTACTTGTAATTGCGCACACATAAATAGAAATAAATATTAGTTGGACTGATTAGGTTTTACAGGTGATCTTGGAAGAGCTTGTAAAGGTTGTCTACTACAGTGATTATTGTGGAAAGTAAGACATAACTTTCAGCGTTGCCGTAACTGGATTATAACGGAACAACGAGGTCATCTCTCCTCTTTATTTTAAAGTGCCCTAATGGAAGTGTTGCTTTTGATGTACGAGACTACATGATCAGTTTTCACTGGATTGCTCGATTACCATGAGAGTGAAGGATTAAAGGGTCCGCTACCTGCCTGATTCCTGACTAGATTTCAGTGGGTTGGCGTGATTTATCATCAAGCTTTTGTTATCGTTGGTTTGTGCTCCTTTTCCGGTACAAATATCTAACAAAGCCTATGAACTAGACACCGCTGAATGTTCCTGTTGTCATCGTTTGCAATGTGTACGTGTGTTTTCAGTCCTTAGTTCTGGCTTGTTTTGAGTCTCTCACATTTCTCCCCGTTTTTTTCTGTACGTAGTTTTATTTGGTCTGTGGACCAATGGACAGCCGGCTCGTTCCCGTTGTCACACTCCCACAGCCTGTCCACACCAACGCATCGACTTTCGACGGGTGTACTGTTCGCAATGGTGGCGATTCTTTACGGTATGAGGTTTGCTCTGTTTACTTACATAGCCTTTCTTTTTATTAGGATTGACTAAAACGATTTGAACGATGTTTATCCGTCTTGATGATTTTATTTCATTAGAACTTGGTGGCAGTTCCTTTAGTGTTCTGATAACTTCATGACCGGATCAGTAGAATGGAACCGCCGTCATACACCCGTGTGTTGATTAGAACCGTTTTGTTTATGTGGTATTTGTAAGTATATTTTACCCATCAGTCTTACGCATATCACTCTTCGTTCAGCGCCGAGTACTGTTCTGTTAGTACAATACAGTGATATTTAACGGCTAGTTTATTCATACAGGATTAATCGTATTGAAAAATCGAACTGTTCTGTGTGGTACGATGTATTTTGTACATTGTAGCTGCTTACCTACTGACGAATGCCAAATGCGGTCAGGGCCCTGAAGGTGGTTCTAGTGGTCACTTTATTGGCTATTCTATGGCTGGTTTACCTTTGTTCACGGCTGGTCAAACACCATCACACGGGATGACGCTGCTAAACAATCCAGACACTATGGGCTTATGGTATCATATACGCACTACTTTGAGAGGAATAATGGCTGAACAATCTTCACGACGGATCTTTGCATTTCTGTGCCTGAATCTGGTAAGTTGGTCACTTTGTAAGATGTTCGAGAGACATCTGTTTAGGTTAGGCTTTGTTGGAAGCTATTTATAATTTGCGGAACCACTTTACCGTGAATTGCTGATGAAACAGAAAAGGGACATTAAGATGTACGCATGACTTTTATTTAGATAACCTTTGTTTATTCCCAGGCTTCTCCTGCAGATTGGTTCATGATGACAGTCAACTTAAGTGATCTGTGGATTTTTTTGTTTAGCCCTACACTGCTTGACGATACTCAACACACATATGAACCGGTAGGTATTGTCATGATGTACTGCTACTGATCCACTTTTAGCGTCAACCCAGAATTTATCAGAAACGGTAACGGTCTGCGGCGATCAGAAACAGCCGGGCTTTGTGGTTAAGTACCCTGTCTCAGTGCCACCGGACGCACTCTCAATCCTTCTATAAAGAGGTTAACTGCAAAAATAAGCGAGGTTTTTCTGTCGTATAAACAATCGCTGACAATGAGCTGCAGAGCTGCCAGAGGGCGCTGAATTCACAGTTGGTGGTGATTTTTCAGTCAAATGCAACAGATGCTCTTTGACGATATCACACGGCCAAAATTATCCCGTAAAAAGGTTTCGGTGACTCTAACGGTAATACAGGAGCTCTGTCACGACGTGCAGCTGATCTTCGTCACCTATAACTTAGCCCAAGGAGAGGCGTACAGATCACCGTATTGATCATCACTCTTGCACGTACATTGGGGACTTACCTCGCTGATAACTGCTGTGTTGTTGATGCGTGACCTTGTTATTTCGGCGCAATACTATATCTTCAGTCTCTGCCGGTCGATTCATCATACACGTTTATCAGGGCACCCTGTAGTTTAAGTTGCTGGCTAAGCCGTTGTCGGATTTTCTCTAAGCGCACACGCAAGGAATGCGTTGCTTGACTGGATAACCCTCATCGACCGTCTTTGCGCCGTCTGACTCAAAGGGCTGGTTGGAGCATTGTTAGGCTTCCATTGCAAGCGCTGTATTTTTACTGTTACGGCATACGCTCCCACAAGTTGTAGTCCAGATGCAATCAACACACGAATTTTATTAAGAGCCCTCTAATATTCTGCGTACCGCGCAGCATACGGACGTTGTTGCATTGGCTGGAGATTTGAACGCTCAAGTTGACGAGCTAGACGTTGACGGGCGTGACTGAGGCAGTAATCAGTACCCTTACGGTACTCCTCGAGCAAGCAGCTACAAACGTTTGTTACAACTGTGTTTCCAACGGGCATTAATTTCCGGAGTTCTGTACCTCTGTGTGCCACATCTGACGCCAGTTGAGTCATTTTCACAGATTGACCACATGATCGTCAACTATCGGTGGCGTGGCTTTTTCTGATTAGTTCGAATCACATGTGTCAATCCCGATCACTAATTGGAATGGATTAACTTCCTCTCGATTCTCCTCATGAGGCGATTCCGTTTGCCACTGCGACATTAATCTGCCCCGCCGTGGTCTCAGTATTATGCGAACCGGATTCCGAATCTCTATCATGACAAGCCCACTGACATACTGTGAAGCACAGTCAATGAACTCTGTGCCTTCATGCTGGCCGAGAAGTCTTGCAGGTTATGCTGTCGATTGGAGCCATCGTGGCACTTACGAAGTTCGTTGCTCAATCGGACATCCACTCCCAAACATACATGACTGAGATTCCGCCCATTGGCATTTACAGAGTCGGATCACAGACACGCGGAACCACGTCCCACTTTTCCTAACACGGTTGAGTGTCTATGTTTAAATCGATCGTGCCTGATGTAAGATAGACGTGCGTTGCTCATAATGGCTGTCTCACAATAACGTGAACTGAAGTTCAGTTCTGGGTTGTGACAAGAGTATATGCTTTAGTGCTAAAGGCGAAACTAAAGATGAGCGCTTTGTTGAAGCGAACTAGGGGAACAGCTTGTCTGACTACGAAAACTGTGATTAAATGTGCGTGATATTCAATTTTGTGCAAACCTAACACTGTACTCCTTAATTGTATTACTCAGGGATCTTTTCGGTTCCGTTCCGTTCACTTACACATATTTTGACCAAGTAATCAGTGGTCCTAAATCCTAACATGTTTTCCAGATCAATGTTTCGTACGATCTGACCACAGGTATATACAACTAGGTTATAGTGGACCCATAAACACGGCAGAAGACGAACATACTCAATACACGCCAAAAGATGGACGTCATCAATGTATTCAGCGTTCTGTTTCTCACTACGATTTGATTGAGGTGCAATCGATCAAACTGATCAGTCTGTCTTCATATGTTTAGAACCTGTTGACTTACGGTAGCCCTGATGACCCAGCATGATGCTTCAATGACCAATTGACGGTAAACCCTCACTTGTGTGTGAAAACTTGTTGTGACCTTATCTCACACGCCTTATAACCTAATTACAAATACGTATTCTCAGGTTGTATGAAATGTTGATCCGGAAAATACTGCACGAATTGCACCTTTTGATTCTATTCTCAAGATTCTTAAATGGAACTGATTGTTTTAAACTTGTTTGTGTATTTTTAGATTTAATGCTGTCATTAGTTTGTAGGAAACAAATTTGGGCGATAAAAATATTATTGGGTTCATACTGGTTTATAATGATTGGATCAGCTGATTTGTCATTTTAGCCGGAACATTACGTTAATGGGAAATGCATGAATGTTTGGTGATCTTTATGCGCGTTCCAAGCAGCGTTACGATCGATGGGATTGGTATTTGTTTGTTAAACACTACTCAACAGTGCAAGTATGTGTCAAGACATATCAAAACAAAGAGAAGACTTTTCGCGAGATGTTAACATTTCAACTGATGAGAGTAAGTCAAAATGTCAACATCTCACAACCTATACCTTCTCTCTGTTTTGATCAATTGGATAAATCGAACTCAATGTTTTAAATTAGACTAAGGACTAGAGTGAGAAACAAACCGAGAGCTTTTCCCTGTTATCTCACTGAACGAACTGGTTGTATGTGCACAATTGATAGTCGAGGCTCGACCGGTTTTAACGTGCTGATGGTTCTATCAGAGCCACTTAATTTTAGTTGCAAGTTGCATTTATGATACAACCGTCAGTGGTTAAAGTCTCCAGTCTTCGTCTCACATCGATCTGAATATGTAAGTTCATATGACGAATTGAGACCAGACCACCTGGATTTTGTTATACACGTGGTAACCGGCTGTACTACAGTTAATCCGTTTGAGTTTTGGTGATCCTGTCCTTCATGCTACTGGTAAAGGAGCATGAAACGAACCCTCTTATTGTCTCATAAGGTTCGCCTAATTTTGTGTTCATGAACGGTTTTTGATAATGACTGGCACATGACAGAATTTAAAGGCCACATTTTTCTGTGGGTTCGAGAGGTGAGGTGTAGGCCTTCGAACTGATCATCGCATGTTGTAGCTTCTGAACTGTTTTGATAGTACTGTTTGTATCTGGTGTGCGATCGGGTAGTGTCCGTTATATACACGACCTTACTACGGTTAAGCATTAGTGTCGACCACCGATGTTTTGCCGTTAATGATGATGGAGGTGCGCAGTCCGATGCCACCGTGTAGACCTGGGCAGCATGTTTCCTTCGTACCGGTTGTTTGGATCCATTTAAAATGCACCTTTCGTACTACTTCTAAGTAGTATAATGTTTTACACTTTTATGGCCTTAACTGAGGAACCCGTCAAGACAGTCTATCCTCTGGACTCCTCAGTGGGCATAGAAGACACAGTCTAACTGTACGACTTACACGCTGACCGATTGGCTTCGTAGTTTGGTCGGTAGAACACATTGTGCATAGGGGCATACAGATTCTGTCACAGATTCTGATCTAGTGGAGACGTCGATTTTTTGCTCTTAAACCTGTTCGATGTCAATAATTTTGCCATCTCACTCATTACTATTCTTCATGCATTATTTTCTGTGACTTTGTGAGCCTTTTCGAGAATGCGGTGCATATCACGCAGATCTTTTGTACTGGTTGAAGGCAGTATTGTTGCTGAATATTATTACGTGTCATTGTTTGTCATATGTTCTATTTTCGTTTGTTGAAAATGGAGAAAGTACTAAGAACAATGAGTCTTGTAGGATCTGGCCCGTCCGAACCCTAGCGCTCCTATCGCTGGTCGTAATTTCAAACCAGTATGCAATCATTTTCAAATAATCCATTCAATCTATTTCTCATTTATTTCGAGACTTCTACACCCACTAGATTTTGCAATTCTCTTGTGTTTCGTGACTCATTATTTGAAACTCGGGGTTGCTCATTGGTAACAGCGCTGACTGTTACGCACATTGCTGGCTTAGATTAGAATTCTAGTGGCACTTCGACTACTCTTGTTTGGAGTTGGATACATCAACATTATCCAGCCTGTGTATGTCAGGATAGCAATCACCCTTGGGTATGGTAACTGATACTGGGGTTTAAGTTTTTGCTATTGGTCGTATGAGGCTATCCCATTAACCCCTTCAGCTTCGGTCTCTTTAACATGTGTAATCTGTTAGAATCTCCACACACTAACAAATGTCGTTTCATTTTGGATCCGGCTTTATTTTCACATTCGCTGATCCGTTCTCCGATGTTTATTTTCACATTACGCAGGTATTCACATTTGTTGAACTCCTTTACGGTGTGTGGACCAACAGTCTAGGTCTTATTTCTGACGGGTTTCACATGTTATTCGACTGCGCTGCGCTCGTGGTCGGCCTTTATGCAGCTGTGGTCGCTCACTGGAAACCGACCCGACTGTTCTCTTACGGGTAAGTTTGCATCCAAGTTGAAAGTAAAAATATCATTTGTTGACCTCCAAAACAGGAGTTATAAAAACCGTTGATATCATTAGATTTGATCTGTTCGTGTATTTTTTGTCCGTATCCCATAAATTTGGAGTTGTGTCATTTTGTCATCAAATCCCGAAGATATTAAAGTATGTTTGCTTAATTACGTTACACAGTCTGTCTCAGTTTCGCGGGTTTTTTAAGTAGTTAACGGCTAAGACTTGAAAGACCAAATTGACCTTCAAGTCAGTTGCAAATATGGCTGGAGTACGTTTGTTTCGCAGCTGTGCTACCGAATCCTACCTATTGTACATGGCTGACTTAATTGAGAAAGTTGTTTGTGTTTGGGCGGGATTCCAATGGGAATATGTTGTGGAGAACATAAGCTGTTCATAGTGTATCTGGATTTGTTTGTTGCAGTAATGGGATGGATGTTTCTGATCGCTCTGAATGGTGCTCAAGAAAGCGCACCTTTTCCTGTATAGATGATAGAAGCGACTGTACTTTGACACGGCGGTGCGAAATGAAAATGTGGGCTACAGTCGTGTTTGGTAGAACTCCTCAGCTGGGGATCCGGAATAAATGCGTTCCTGCCGCAGGTACGGTCTGGAACTTCCCGAAAAAAATAATGCATGTATTCGCCTAGTAACTTGTTAGAGAACCCCATTTTCCGTCAAAAAATGCCACCTTCCTCGAGAAAGCGGTATTGTCCATTCAGAATGTACAGAAATTCCCAGGACGATACAGAAGTAACCTCCATTAATTTTTTCAATCTGCACAACCTTCATTCTGCCATGCTCATTCGTGACTTGGTGACCTTAATTACTATTTTCAGTGATCATCCTTCAATCTTCTGATTCGAGAACATGTGTAGGTCACTATGCCTCATATTACTACTTGGTATTTTCCCTCTTGTCGTTTCGAATCAGGATAAAGTGACCTTCGCTCTCGTCTTTTGATTTGACTTAGGAATAGTTAACATTGACAGTCGCATTATTCTCGTGACCAAGGTTTTCCGTTTTTTTTTACTTCAACGCAAAAACTTCGAATTATGTCATGTGTACTTTCCTATCGTGGTGCGGTACAGCATATCTTTTGAGGAGTTCACAACAAATTTGTGTTTGAGCACCAAAATTACAGGAGCCAATGTGTTGTTAAAAGGAACCCATTGTATCACAATAAAGCCCATATGCTGGAAACCGATATATTGAATCTACGTCATACATTGATCAGACAACTTACGCTAACAGCTCAACTCAACCTTCAGGAAAACCTGAGGGTATCGCAAATGCGAGGTGTATACTCGCAAAACTTGTTCCACTCGCCAGAGTTTTTTACGGTGAGATGAACGCCCTTACCGGCACGCTGGATCAGCCTGAAAACTAACACTGATCAGGCAAAATTTGGCGAGCAGGTCTGACAGCCATTAAATTTAACCGTTCAAACTGAAGTGTTACTCCGTTCCTTAGTGAAAGGTTCGTGTGATGTTGACATCGCATGTGAAGGGTGTTGACAAACCCTCAATCGCGCTCTGACCGTTCGATTATGGATCTCAGAAGTGACACATCGAAAGATAAAACTTGAAGACTAATAATCCGAAACATGGATTTAAAGCTTGAGACAGGATATTCTTCATCAGCTTAGGTAATAGGGCACCACGGTGACTCCGTTTCTGTGGTCCCATATGTTCAGCGCTGTTCTAACCACAGGCCCACGTCTGTAGCATAGTATTCTGCCCTCCTGCTGCCTGTTTTTGCTGTGAGCAGTACTCATGGAGTCAGACAACCAGTTAACATGTAAAGCGGCCACCGCGACTGTAGAGTCGCTCCGGGGTTGTCATAATACTGTCTCTTTTACCAAGTAGCCAATCTCTGACTTCCCAAATACCACCTTTTTTCTCTGGCCAACCCAGGTTTGTCTAAATTTCATTGCTACAAAACGTCTAGTTAGAATGATTTGACAAATTGCAAAATTTTGGAGCACTTGTATTCAGGTTCCACACACGGTTGGTTTCATCCGACCTGTGACTACTCCTGCGCGTAGTGGATATATTCAAGTATGCGGCACACTTCTAGAGAGCACTGTACTTTGTTTAAACCACGTGATTAAAACGCTGGCGGTCATGACCAACTGTTGGGCAATCGAAATACTTTTTGTTTGGCAGTCAATTTTCTAGCTTTCTTCCAAATGCAGAAGACAGTGCTTTTACTGTAAATACAGTTCTGATGTATACTCAGGGTCGTTCCTTACATTGTGTACAATCCCTATGTGGTCAGCATTACAACATGCAGCCACATGAGCATAACTGCTTTCCGTTCAACCACTTCCTCTTGCTTTATCAAACATAGTTGAAACTGCATGAATAGCTGCCCTGGTCACCATAACCCTCCGGATCAACATAACACGCAAGCCTAACCACCACGGTAACATCAAGACACACCTACTTCACTCTAACTAACTAGACCGGAAAAGTCCGAAGGCGTCACAACGAGACTGGACCTTGACGCGGTGTGATGGTTTGTGCATCTCGATGACCCCAGGGACTAAACTGGACGGTGTGACTACCACACCGATAGAGTCACTCATGCCAAGTAGACCAATAAGTAGGGATCTGATAGTCTCCTGGTCCTCCAGGTCGGGGGTTGGAAGAAGGTTGGCATCTCTTTCCGGACAGGGTACCAGTTTTGGTACGCTGTTGCTCACCGGCTGCCTTGCGGTACAGGCTTTTGAGCCAAAGGCTTTAGTTGAGG
>LUCH01005605.1:19286-37719 GCA_013368495.1 Paragonimus heterotremus | reverse complement strand
GGGGCCCGCGCGGGCCCCTCGTTGTTGTGCCACCTGGGAATGTACTCCAATGGATGTGTTTAGTAGGATGGTAAAATACAACTGTTGGTTTGATGGCCGTATTGAAATCAAACTTACACTTGACGATAATATAGTCACTTCCTGGAAATTGTTCCGGAACGGCTATCCCTACTGACGAGATACCTACGGTGAATATGAGATCCAAAATATGCCTCCGTCTGGTAGGCTCTAGGACATGTTGGTTCCATCCCCTGAGTTAAATGCATCAGATAAATTCAGTTTACTTTGATGGAACTGATAATGAGGTGCGGAATATATTAGACATGTTAAAGCCACCACCTATTAGTTCGCAAGACATGTCTGATAAATGACTTACCACTTCTACAAAGTCAGTCAACTCACTGCTAGTAGCATTAGGCAGTTGGTAAGTGCATCCAGTATGTAAGTCGCCAGAAAATATAGAGACCAATAACCACAACCAGTCTTCGATTCAACAAAGAACAGACTCGTTAATTGTAACTGCGAAAAATTATTCTTCGAGGTAAATAATGCATCCACCACCTCCTCCTTCTTTTTGGCGGTCTCTACAAAATATGTTGTATCTTATGAGGCTTATTTGCTTGTCTGGATTATTGAAGGAGCACCACGTCTCAATGACGAGCATGATATGAGGATTAGACAAAAAAGACAAAAGATCTGAAATAGTGCATCTTATATTTCTGGGTAATAAATTTATAAAATATTTCCCGTCGGGCACAACGTTTAAACTGCAAAAGAACTGCATGACAGATGGGCAGTGGGTTGCGGAACATCATATGAAGAAGTCTGGCCTGAGGAATGTAACGATTTTCCGCCAATATACAATTGGATGTCGCGACGATTTAACTCCACGGCAGAAAGTGCTGGAAGAGTGTGAGTATGGTCGGATGATTGAGTGGGACATTGGGAGGGGAGTCAGGTGGAAGTGGATGGAATATCGGAAGGTAAACTAAAGGAAAACTGGTCTGGCGGACATTTGTGTCAGTTATGTAACCAAGTGGTAACGTACCAATCGTGGTGTACATACTAGAAATTTGATTTCTAGAGCAATTGTGTTTTGAGCAAGAGGATTGGTTACTGCAGAACTGTTGGGTTCTGTAGTTAGCACCATACAGGTCGTACTGTTGGTTTGGAGTCTTGTTCAGGCGTTTGGGTCTGCGTTTGGTATTTACAGTCATTCTAGATTATGGGGGAAAGAAGATGGATTTGCTTGTTCAACCTGGCCGTTGTCATGGGAATCTGGGATACTGCCACAGCACTCTGGTGAACTTTCAGTGCCCCAGGTGCAGAACTCTTTATAGTCAGTATCTCGGTCGATGGAGGGAGCCGCCGATGATTATAGGAGGTATTTTTTAGCACTAACCGTGGGTTTCAGTGAAGAAACTTGACCGCGCCTGTTGTCAACAGAGCTGAACGTGGTTTGATTTCCAGTATCCGTCTGGAGAGACAACACAACGGTGTTGCCAGTTGCAAACTTTCTTATTTGCAGACTTTGTGGAGCAATCGAGATCGACAGACAAATCAATGAAGTTACTGATCGTATTACTTGAGTTCTTCTTCATTTGAGAAATACTGGTGCGTATATTTTCCTATGGAGCGGTGTCTTATCACCAAACACTTTTATGGACAACATTTGATACACATCGAATTGGGTCCTGTCTTTAGACGAATCCGTTCGTTACAAGTTCAGTTGTGAACTGAAGTATATGAATGTGTAGATGCTTGTGGACTTGGTAGATTAAGACCAAGTGCTAACTTTACGTTTTGGTCAAGTCGCTGGAAGTGTGCTGAAATAAATAAAAACTGGTGTAATAAAATGTATAAAAAATAGGATGTCTTGAAACTTACAGATGGAAATTCTTATAGAAGGAGCACCTCAGAGATTCGGATGAGGACAGCGCACTCAATGCTGCAGACTGTACCATCACTCACGTGTTAGCCACAAACATTTTCAACCTGCCCATAACTTTGGTAACGCGGATCTGGTAACGCGAACACGGGGAAGGGTGAAGTCTCCCCTTCTGGACAAAGTTAAAAAACCCACGGCTCTATTAACAGCCACTTAGCATACGATTCTACGTCAAGCTACGCTCACTGATTGTCGTTATCGTTAGCCAAGTGAACTACGGTGAACCATTTTTAGGTGAGGTTTCTGTATGCAAACAAGACAACGGTATGTGTGTATTTAACTGCAGAAGACCGCTTAAGCTAACGATGTTTGTCGTCTGTATACGTACGTAACTAGAGCTGACGGAATATTTCTATCCTATGTGGGTGGTATTCAATTTTGAAATAACCTAAATCCCCGAACCTTTACTACTGAAAATATTTATAGTTGTTCATAACCTCAGGGCTGTCTATACCCGTTCTCGCGACAATTTAAATTCTTTTAGATAATATAAAGAAAGATTTCAAGTTATTGGTGTCTTGGTGTCAAACTTGACTGTTGGAATTTCCAATCAATAAATCCAACGTCGTTGTGCAGGGTTGTCATATACAGAGGGCTTTGTGAAGCTGAACGGGCATATATGCCCAGTGAGTGTACTATAGTACAATAACTGAAATCTCACTGTGCGATCTTGGAATACGTTGTTCGGATTCACTCACTTTCACAAACACATCTTTCTTGAAAGCTACAGTAGACGGGTGATAGGCTACATGGGGTATATACTCTTTCTTCTTTATAACCTATGTGTATGACCCCAGTTGGAGTATTGCATGTTCACATACTGCCACCTACCTAAATCTGACAAACTAGCTCAGAGAAGCCTTCAAAGTGCATTCGTGGGAAATTTACTGGGCTATCCATCTTCTTTGGGCTACAGAAAACGCTGTCAGACATTTACAATCGATCCTCCTTAGCTACGGCAACTCAAGCTGAATCTCGCACTCATGTATAAACTAGTTCATGGCAAGAGATTAATCGTTAACCTTGCTATCCTCATAAACAAAGAGTTTAATTTGCCAGCTTTCAAAGCTAGGAAAAACTGTGTTCAAATTTTTTATACTGCAATATTCCTATATGTGGAACAACCTCCCATACGTAATTAAATCCAGTAATAATATAAATCAATTTAAACAGAGCTCACATACGTCCTGACATTAACGCGCATCATGTCAGTTTTCAAATTCTGCTTGCCTGAGGGCGGTATATTTGAAAATGGACCCAATGAAATCGGGAGCGTTTTTCCTTTCGTATCCGCGAAAATTTAAATTTGCAAATCTTGATAATACACTGATTGACCTTGAGACGCAATTTTCTCATTGGGCGATTTGCCGTTCTAGATGGAGGTGGAGAGATTTATGTTGGTGTACATATGGATGTACCAAAAGATTCTGAATTAGAGAGAACACCTACTTACATAAGTGATACACGTAGTAACGTGATTCCCCGTATATAAGTTCATTTCCTGTATATATATAATGTATGTATACGTACATATTATACATATATATGAAACTAAAAGAAATTTTTGTATGAATTCGAACAATTCCATATATAAATACATATATGAATATATATACATATGAAAACTTATATTTGCACAGGAATGTGTGATATATATATATTACATGGGCATATATGTATATATATATATATACATATGTATATACATATATACAATCTGTGTTTATCATTTATTATTATTACTCGTTTACCATTCCACTAACACTTCAGGACACCTGTATTTGATTAAAATTTCTGGATAATTGGTGTACGAAAGTAAATTCACTCCCAATGAAATCTGAACGAAATCCCTCTACACCAAGTAATGTTACGCCACTTACCGTTCGAATTTGTCCATACTACTAATTTCACCATTAGAGGTAGTGGTCTAAATTTCGAAGTTTATTAATTACTTCAGCGGGATCGATCTTGTACACAATTACCAAATAACAAAACAGGGATGGTGTTGGCTATAATCACACGGTTGGGTTATACGGCCGTATAAACTATGGCATGCGCTTCAAAACCACCTGTGTGCCTGACAATCGTGCTAAGACTCAAACTGCGCACTGATTGGTCGCGCCTTCATCGACCAACGGCTCATTCGTCCACGCAGTCAAGAATGACAAAACGGCTTGTAAATTTCGGAATATGGTTTGTATTTTTATTGGGCCACGCGTTCTCTCTATCATCGTGAGGACCTGTAAAGCTTAATGTTGACTGTACCAGAATAGGACAACAACAGTAAAGGTCAACCATAGGACTATGGGTATTAAATAGGTGTGCATGTAGTACAGTACCATGATAATTCATATACGCTACTCAAACTGTGCACTTTAGTTCATTACATTTTCATATGGTTCAATCCTTTGATGATGTGTTCCTTATAAATGACAAAGTCCTCTTCTCAATAACCGTAGCTATATTTCTAGTCGTTATGGATTCTCTTAGGGGTCTTTGAGAACAGGGCAACCAGTAAAACAATAATTCTTTTGTAACCGTCTTGAGCAGTGTGCATGGTCCTCGAGTAAGCACATTGGACCATGTGATTTAAGGCTCCGCCTTCGTGAATACCCAGTTCACGATTAGGAAAGTGATAACGCAATATTGCACTCAATCAGGAGCTACAGCATTTGTTTGGCCATTTCGGTGATCTTATCTTAACGCCACTCCACATCTGAGGCTGCATCAATCTCTTCTGTTCGGGGCAAATGGTTGACAGCGAACAGCAAGTTTTTATCTCTTATTTAACGCAGTTGATTTTAGGCAGTAAATAAATAACTCTGCAGAATACTTCGACAATAACGATAGAACAACACAGAGGATACGCGGTTGTTAAAAAGTGATGCAACAGAACAAACCCAACAAATCAAACTGTCAAAAAGGTGGACAAAAAAACACAACACAAGAAGTAAACAGATTGCAACAATTGTACAAAGTAGAATAATGTGATGTAATTACCATGATGAGTACGTTTGTGTACATTCTCTTAATTACTTCAAAATTCTACTTTAAAATGGGGTGGTGTACTACACGGGATGTGCTTCCATCAAATTGATGCAGTGTTTA
This sequence comes from Paragonimus heterotremus, assembly GCA_013368495.1. Classification (NCBI taxonomy): domain Eukaryota; kingdom Metazoa; phylum Platyhelminthes; class Trematoda; order Plagiorchiida; family Troglotrematidae; genus Paragonimus; species Paragonimus heterotremus. The sequence goes on along the minus strand of LUCH01005605.1, from coordinate 32,663 downwards.
CGATGAGGCGTATTATCTAGCAACTAAGTAAATTTTTGCAAGTGGTTCAGTCACTATCTTGGAATTTTTGGCAACAGAAGTTGTAGACCTCTTAGAGCACAATCACTCGCGGTACTCACACGATAGTTTACCAGTGTCAATTTTTCCACGTACTGGGAGGTCAGACACAAAGTGGCATAAGGATTTGTTTGCCGCCGTAGATCTGGAACAGCGAACGCCCATACAGCTGTTACCACATATCCGTGGCACCATGCGTGGCAGTAAAATAGCAGATAATATTTTAGGACAACTTTGGCATGGTGGACTCTCCGCGAGCGCGCGGTAAGTCGTTGCGCCTTTTACATGAAGATATGTTTTCAGAAATCCATAGAACATAGGGAAAAAGTTGTGGAAGTTCACCTCAAGAAACTAGTGTATACGTTCCAAAATCTCCAGGAAAGATGCCACACCACACATAAGACTAACAGCTGATGGACGCTATTGGAAAAATTAGTACCCGTGTTGCTCAATCAGAGGAATAACTCAACATACTGGAGACGCATGGCGGACGGTGTTCTAGATGAAGGGGGAGAAAACGTACCAGATATTAGTGAAATTACCACAAGTGAGACAACAAAGGAATTAAGCTTGAGAACCGGTTCTTTTTCGTCTTCCGTTCTTCTCCAAAGTCGAACTCCCGGTCTATTCCTTGAAGTTGACAGCCGCGATCGGCAAACTGCAACCAAGCCGCCTATATTAAGTGAGAGAATGGCATTCTGGCACTAAATTCGTTACCGACAACGGTGCTTAAGTTATCGTCATCCCCATCTACAACATAGTTTATCCTAAATGGCGAACTGTGGACTAGTTACTGCCAGCCACAGCTGAACTGGCACAGGACGAAATGTTGTACAGCCTAGATTCCGGCTTAAGGGGGTTATTAAACTTAAACAACGTTACAAAAGTCCATATTCGTGGCGAACTTTTTAGACCATTTTGTACTCTCGGTTGACGTCAGATTGTGCAGACTGGTTGATATCGTTACTTAACTAGTCGTTTAATAAGCTTACACTAAAGCTAAGTTAGTTGTTCGGTCTATGCCGTGCAGTCCGTAAGAACTTCGATGAATTCCATCCACTTTTGCAGGAGCTTCATTAACCTGAGCAGCCACCAGATTTTCCCCAGTAAGTAGTGCACGTAATATAGCGTCGCAATACCAAGACAGTATCACTCATGCATGCACACCTACTTCGATCTGACGTTGCGAAACTGCTCATGGCGCCGGCTTGTCCTAAACAAATGGATTAGCTATGCATCACGCGGCCTTCAAGCAACAAGTGGTAATCTCCGCTGCACACATTACCAGAAACGACTCCCAGTGGTTGGGGGCCATGTGGTGATTCTCGCTCTTCGAAAAATGCAATCATTTCGGATTACTGCTGGATGTCCCACATCCAGGATTTTCACCTGGGATCATCTGGTAATAACGTGATATCTCAGTTGGACCTTCTTCAAAAGTACCACCATATGACAGCTGCACCGAAATATATCCTCATAGCTCCACACAGTCTATCTGTAAGTTATCAGTCGTAATGTTTTGTGTTATCTTTTCAAGTCTTCGCAACTGTAAACCGGAAAATATTGACACGGATTGAACACTGAGAAGAAATTGATATTGTTTGAGAAGCAGTGACAAACGTATTTATCATACGCATTATTATGTTCTGTTTTATGTGATCTAACTTATCCGACAGCATACATCTATACTGTTGTTCGCTTGCCTGTATTTAAGAATCATGAAACTGGTGAACTGCAATAATCGGCTTCTATCGCCTCCCTATTCAGACGCCTTTGAAGGTCTACTTCTAGTTAAAATTATATATTACTCATAAGTAGTACATTGTTTCGAACACATTTTTAGCAATCTTAATCTCATTCATGCACCAAATGTGCGGCTGACGGAACATTTTACACACGTCTTGGTGCTGCATCATTTACTTGGAATTAAGTGACTCGATCAGTACCATCAGTCTCATTTTCTTTTCTCTGGTCCATCTACATCCGTGAATGAATAGGAACAAGGGCATTCCTCATTTTGGTGACGAGAATGCTTTTCAGCTTATTACGTGTGTTCTTCCTAAAAAATAACAGTCTTTTCAGAACAATCGTTTACAGTTTAGAACAATACAGCTTCACGCGAAGCTGACTGGTGAATCCGTACATTAGCTGGAAAACGTTAAGTCTTGCTAGTAAGTGCGAGCTGTAACGAGTGGTTTATGCATTAGTTTACTGAAATTGCCACGGAAAATCGGTCGTGCCGTACATGATGAAAGAAAATAATGGGAACGGGTTAACCAGTTAGATATACACTTACTAAATCGCTTTATAAAGACACGAGTTGATCAGATGTTAAGTATAAAAAGGCGATGAGGATTGAGACCAAATAGTTATTAGATGCAATACAAATATGTTCTTGTATAGCGATATAAACATCACCGACACGGATCAGTAGCTGGAGAGGTTAAGACCGGGCATCAAAGAGCGGGTTTGGTTTCGTCGAATTCCAACCACACAACCACATGCCGTGCGACAAAACAAAAGGACAGCACACACTACGGAAACCCTCATAATAACTTGGGTACAATATGTAGACTCATGTTTTATGACCAATTTACACAAGTACAGGCCAGTGAAATCTTCACGTAGCTATAACGGCATTACAAATTTGCAAGACATCATCATCATCATAGAAAGCAATTCAACAGTGGTTCCCACTAATGCTTTACTGCCACAAAACCACGAACAGAAATATCCCTGTACAGGAAGAGAAAGAAGAAGGGAGGGCACCTAACCATTAAAACTTGCTACTTCTATATTCAAACATTCGAAATCATAGTGTCTACATCTTGCAAACAAATAATCGAGCCAAAAGTGAAAACACGGCGTCATCATTAAGACAGCTTCCTTACGGTTTTCAATTCCCCACGTCATTAAATGCACTCACTTCACAGACAACTCGGCTAAACAACAACAACATTCATGTCACTGAGCTCGATTTGCCGCTACCTCACCCAACGTCTCAAGCCACCGACTCTGTGAGTCTCGAGAGTTTCAGCCCGGGAGACGAACCAGATCTACGGTGACCAACCCCTTCGTGAACAATCTCATTCCCCTACGCCAAATAATCAGCTTTCCATCTCGTACCTTACGCCAGCCGGCAGCACCGTCGGCGAACAGTGATTGGTGTGGCAGATGACTAGCTGGCATCCTCACTACAAGATCTAACTATCTAAGTCTGTAAAAATGTAATGACCGAACGAAACTACTCGTTTGACAATGGGTGCCAAACACCAGCTTCCCAACCTCCTCGTTGCTTACTCGTCGGGGCCATTCGACAGGAGGGGTCAAACGCAGACATCGGCAGTCAAATACTTGAGGACGGTTCACGTCCTCTACCCTGAGCGGCCACGTTTCGCTGCCGTAAAGTAACACAGCCCTCACTGTCGCCTTATATACGCGACTTTCAAGCAACTGAGAAATACATCTCTATCGCCAGAGGTGTTCCATATTAGCCAGTATCGCCCTCATCTTAAAGATACGCGCTTCTATTTCATTCCCTGGACCACCACCGCTGCCAAAACAGCTTTCCAGGCACACAAACCGGTCAACAACCTCCATGACTTCATTATCTAATAATAAATCTACGTAATCACAGCAATCTTGCAGAAGCACTTTGCATTCTGAGGCTGCAAAGCGCATTCTGAAGTATTCAGCTGGACGTGAAATAACGTCAAGCATTGCTCATACTGCATGGAAGTTGTCAAACAGGAACATCTTGTCGTCAGCATAATCAAGATCAGTCAGTCTACCACCAGGTAAGATGTCTATGCTGACATCCTGTGACTGACGGAGACAACTGAACAAAAACAGTGAAACGGGACAGCCGTGACGTACGCCGCACACGGTGTTGAAACTGTTAGACAGTTCATCGTAAAAGGTAACCTGGACTGAAGTATGGGAATAAAACTTGGACAGTATGTTCACATACTAGTTTGGTACACCCCTGCATTTAAGCGACCCTAATGGTTTAGATCGATCTACAGAATCGAACAAACCTTTATAGTCCATAAATACGGCAACTGCTGGCCGGCGGTACACATGACGGTGCTACAAAATTTGACGGAAACTAAAAATGTGATTTACACATCCTCGTCCAGGGCGAAAACCTGTCTGTTCGTCCCAGATGTTTGCCTCTTGGGCTGCAGTGGGTCGACGAAATGTAATCGATGCTAGTACCCTAGAAGTTACTGGGATCAAACTAATTCCCTTATGGTTTTCGAACAACTGTCGACACGGACTTAAATTGAAAAGAACCCCCCTCGGATGCTTCGGTCGATTATAAGGTCCACTTTTTCTAGAGATATTTTGGTTAATTTTTGTTTGAACAAAGCAGTTAGAACTCGAACACTGGTAGATGCAAGCATTTCGTATTGACTCGTCAGTACCAAATTTACAATGACACGGGTGCGTTTTTTTTATAACAAACAACTAGTGGGGTTGATAATCAGTAAGCGGGTTAGGATAGGTCATTAAGTCCAGGGAAGAGTCAAGTTCACGAACAGTTGTTTCTGAATGTAGAGAGTTGGCCTGAGTCGGTTGATTGCGACTGCTTCGGCAAACCGTAAGAATCTTGGGTTAGAATGACGTAACAGGACTCTGAATGCACAAGATGGATCAATAATGTGGCCAGCGGTCAGGACATGTCTAGCGATTGAGGAAGCTGGCTGTGTACGCGTTTCAACAACATTGCCGCTATCCGGTAACACGGACTTCTACACCCATTTAGGTAGATATTCCTTCATTCTGGAGCTCAGGCATCTCTCGGTTCTGCCTATGTAACTTTCTCCGCAGTTACATATAACTTGGTAAGTATAATGTGAAATGTCACCGATAGGCTGATCTCCTTTGACTGAAGGCACCGGTAACTTCAGAGTCCGAGCGATTACACGGAGTTCAGCTGCATTGAAAGTTTGCTTAATCGAGTTCCTCAATCGTTGCGTTGTTTGATGTATGATATAATCACCCTTAAAGGCAGCTCTATGTAAACCTCCTTTTTCTCTACAGTGACCACCTCTTCGGATGGTACTTTTTGTCTACTGTGTCTATCTATGAACCTTCTGGGGTAACCATTTGACTGTAGGATTTTTATTTACAAAAAATAGGCTCTTTGCCTAAATATACATAAACCCTAATGCACGGTGTTTAGTCTTAGTTTGTTTCATTGAGGCAAAAGCTGAGTAAGCAATGGTCTCAGAAACATGCAAAACGGGTTTCAATTAGTTCTTCCGGCATCCAATCAGTTCGATGAAGTTCTGTGAATTTTTTTCATTTTATTAGTGCGTGGTTGATGGTTGCCATGTGTTTTGTGATGAGTGAATTTCCTCCACTGTGGATTAAGCAAACAGTGGCTCACATATGGACACACTGCTGCCACGACATCAATTTGGCCACGCGGACTGCAGGCCTTAGAGCAAGAAAAGGGGGAATCTTTCCTTGTAACAATGTAGGAGGTTATCAGATGCTGGAGAAAATCTGGAACAACTGCCAACATATTATCGACAAACATCGGCTGAACGACCGGGAATGTAGAGGATTAACTAGACGTGGTTAAATGCTATTCATACGTTTTAGTTCCAATTAATTAAGACAAGCCAGCCTTCCTCGTTTGTGTGACGAGTGTGACACCTATTTGATAAGCTGTCAGACGTAACTTGGCGTAAGCTGTCTTGCATATACTCACTCAATGAATCGCAAGCAGAATACGTTACGTAGAGAAGTTGCTGTCAGTGAGGTAAGGATACTCAGGGTGGAAAATCTTAATCGTCGGCCAATTTCTAGCATGCTCTACGGCTGAAACAGAAAGTTCCTTGTCAACCGTTGCAAAGAATATTATTTTATGAAGTGGGGAGTAGTTTCTTCTGAAGGACTAACGGAATTATTCTAACTGAACTGAAATGCACTAGGTGACTTGGTAACACAGGAAATCCACATCGAATCTCATGCGACAGTGTAAGTCTGGTAGAGTACTTATGCTACTGATCACGCAAGCTCTTCATGACCCTCGAGATAACTGATCATAAGGCAGTCGGCCTGTAGTTAACAAGCTCGGTGCAATCACAACGAACTGTATGGATCTTCAAGGCTTTGAGTAGCTTATCTGCCTGTAGAGATTGAGTAAAGGATTTACAGACCTTGATAGCTTTTCAGCATCTATCTTCACCACTGGAGCAGAAATGAGCTCAGAACCTGAGGTTCTGTCCTCCTCAAGCGTTGATAGTTCTTGGAACAAGCTGTGTGGTGTGAAAGTATGGCACCTCTAATGTATGTACTGCGTGCATATGCTGACTTTGCGATGCTGATTGCAAACCCACTTTGCTACTACTTGACAACGTTTTTTGTTTGAGACAACCTTCCCATCTATTTGGCGCGAGTTAGAAGTCGGGCCGATTTTTGGTGGTGGATGTAACATTGTCACAGAAGAGTTTTGGCTTGAGTAAATTTGTTGATCAGATCCAAGTGGTATCGACTTCTGTTGGACCGCGCAGCTGTTGTTGCCCGGTTTCGGACCAACCAATACTCACCATAAGCTCTTTCAGTTCTCCTCACCTGGCACATGATCGCAGCTGATCTCCTTCCTGTCATTTCTCGTGCCCAGATCGTCTAGTTTGCCTGACCTGTGCATACCTGTCGACGGCTTCGGTGATGGCGTTAACAATAAACTACCAGTCATCATCTAGCGATGGATATGCTGAGGTATCAAACCAACACATATCGCTAAGTTCTTTGAACAGGAATATCAAGTTTGCCTTGTGAAATCTTTTTGCGGAGATTGAAGTCTGGGGGCATATCTACATGAGGACTCCGTGGTCACTATGATCAACAAAGACATTATTTTTCAGATTACTAGTCGTATGTTTTCCGCAGACTAGTACCTAATTTAGCCTCGACGATTTCTCAGACACTGTCTACAAACGTAACCCTCTCTCAATTGAGGACTGATAATTGGAGCTGAGATTCAGATGATGCAGGTTTAGCGTCAAAGTCAATCTCGGGTTAATCAAAATGATTAGTATAAATGAAAATCCTACAGCGATCAGCCTGCTTATGGCAATAGTAAGTACAAGGTCAGTGAGGTCGGTTAGGGTCGGAAAGTCACATCTGTCAGACAACTGAATGCTTAGGTAAAATGAACGATGCACTGTACGGTTATAAGTAGGCTAAAAAGAACCAGGTCACATGCCACAGAAGTCTTAAATCGGATTTTAATATAAGAGACATTCCTCTCCGTCCTTCTCAAAGTTGGAAATCTTGACGGTACACAGTTAACTTCAGTACATTGACCTATTCGTCTTTAACGTCTGTCATACACAAGACATGTTACAACCTCAGAGGACAGTCGTAATACACCTGTAACGTTTTCTACACTATTTCCTATTTCATAGTTCTGATTATTATTCACACGTTTCACTCACCTCAACTTCTCGTGTACAGCCAACATTTAAACCAACTTAATCGAACTAATCAATAGTCAGTAAATACAACTCACACACACTTCTCGGTTCGCGAGCCTTGCGTTCTCTCTGCGTCCGGTACCGGGGGTAAAAAAAACACATTTTTGGAGAATTGGGAGTTAACCGAATCAACCGGCTAATGTGGCACAATTTTCTCATTTATCTGCCATCGGAATTAATCTAATGGTCGTCCAACGTATCTCATCTCTGGCGCTGTCCTCCTATCTGGTAGTGGTCTGTTAAACCTAACGGACTTTGACTTATCAGTGAGTCGTTCGTATTTTACCGATATATCTCCTGTTTAAATTGTACGTCTATCTCTGGGCCTATCCATAACTGTTACGACTATTCTTTGATACTACCATATTGTGGTTATTTTTATCATTTGACTGATTAGACCAATACACACCGCATGCCATACGAAACCCCATTTTCTTGAGGAAGTATGCGGTTTTGCTATGCAAGCACGGGAAAAGGGTCTATCCTTCAGGTCATCCTACTTCTAGTCGCCTATGTTCCTGTATAATTTTCATTTTGGGAAATCGACCGGGTTACGACGACGGCTGCAACTTCTTTTGTGTTGTAAAATTTAAGCGGCTATTCACGCATCACTCAAACTTCAAGATTGTCCTGGTTTGGACGGTAATTTTGGATCACCATATGACTTATGAAGATTCGATCTGGTTTCTTCGGACCTATCAACGTGAAACCTGATACCATTCGGAAGTTAATGTCGAATAATGTATCAAGTCAATAAACTTTCGTCAGCCATCTTCTGAGTCAAAATGGCGATCACAAAATAGGCAGGCCTAAGTAGCTTATTATCACCTGCTACGTGAAGGTCAAATTTGGTGGCTATAAACTTTCCTTGGTTCAAATCGCGAAGTGTATTGTCACAATTGTCCGCTGCTTTCAAACGTTGCGAATTATAATGCACTTATGCTTTCTGTTTTGTTTCATGGAAGTACGGTTACTCAATGACTCGTGGACGTCTGGACCAATTTCGACTTACTTTCTAGATCTGTTATATGTGGCCCATTATAATACAAACATTAGCTTTATTTCAGTTAATTCGCTAAATGAGACTCGTCACCCTCTTGAAAAATCGGTGCTTTTCGCACCGGTATTTCGATGAAGAGTCTTTAAAACCCCAATGGAAAATCTGACAAGATTCGAATTTTTGAACTACTCAACAAGGGGAGCCTTATCGTACACTTCTGATGCTGCTAGTTTTCGTAACTTATTCTCAAGGATGTTGAATATAAAGATCGACCATACGCGGACCATATTAAGTCTGGTCGCAGTCGGTTTTTCAGATTATTAGAAGCCTGTGAGGCAATGTTCCCCATGACAAAGAACCCCTATCATCTCTCTTCTACATCAGCGAGTGGCATTGCTTTCTCATCTGGGGTGCTGCGAATCGATAGGTACGCGTCTTACACTGAGCGATTGGCAGACACAGGTGGTACATTATTAACTTGTCGCGAGCTAAACTCACTGAATGCTCCAGTCAATCTTTCAGATTTCATAGTAAGCTCTGGTAATAGAGGATCTTCAGCCATAAACTTAATTTCTAGATTCGGAGGCTTTCGGATGGCATTGGGATTTCTGTTTCCTAGGCCCTTCTGAGGCGTGCCAGCAGCATTGTTTTGTGATGACCTAATAGTGTATACGCGCGCGACACAAACGAAACACAAAACACGTTTATAAACCGTTTTGGGTTCTCAGTTACATTTCACCCGGGTTATCGGGTTACGGAACAAGCACTCAACAGTTTTGTTATTGTGTCTTATTTGACTGTTGCATGCAGGAAAAAATTTGCGCGCCGTCATTGCGTAAAGTTAATCTACACTATAAAGACTTTTACACCTGTGTGTCTAACTAATAACAACCAAACAAACACCATAAAAATGTATCGACTAGTGATTGAGAGGTCAGTGAAACCGATGAATTGAAATGTACAACGCACAACCCCTAAACAAATTCAAGCAAACAGCATTCAGTAAGACGTTAATCGGGTACCTGTTGACTCATGACGAAGGAGAGAAGAGATTGGCGGACAGAATGCATAAAGCAAGCCAATCAATGTTAGGCAACAGAGCAGAGGAAAAAAATCGAATTACTATCGGGGAGTTATCGTCAATAGAAACGCCGACATAATCCAATTTTTTAAAGTACCCAAAAAAGGAGTCTTGTTGTGAGCATGCCACTTCGATATCATTCGTGTTTAGCTTTTAGGGAGGTTGTGTTCGATTAGCGATTGTGCTGTGACCACATTTTGTCTGCCAGTAGGTGTTTTTGGTGTGTTTATACACTTGTTAACAACTCACTGATGAACTGTGTCCGATAACCGCATGGGGATCACATCACAGTTACGTCAACAAAAATGTTAGCTTAGGATGATCAAATCGGCAGTTACCGTTTTTGCATTGGACATCTGGCAGAACACTGGTGTTATAACATTAACTTATCCTGAGTTAACCCCAAGGGGTACATAGGAAAGCTTATCAGGTTTCTCAATAAACTATTGGTAGAGATTATTGGGCCATAGACCTCATTTATGTACTGGGAAGCTTGCTGGTGTTATCTGGACTTCCATTTTCTATGCCAATCCGACGTGAGTCAACACTTGTTTTCTGATATTCTGACAGTGTGCAGGCGCGCAATATGAACAAAATACAAAACGTATGTGGGTTGCTTCATAGCATTTTATAAATTGTTCTGGTTATTCCGTTACCAAGCAGGTGGACTACTGATTTACAGAGAAAGGATTCAACGATTTGCTGTTGTGTCTGATCTGCTCGGTGCATGCAAGACAGCGTTTACATGCCAGCATTGCGTAAGTTAAAGCCGCACTAGTGGGACTTCAACGTTTGTGTGTCTAGCTAGCGATCGTCAGACTGATACTGTACAAAAGTACTAACTATTGGTCGGGTGGATAGTAGATCTGCTGAAGTAAAACCTAGGACATAGAAATCAGGGACCAAATCTAGCAAACAGTTAATCGGATATCAATTGACTTGGAATCAGAAATTGAACGGAGCGGTAGACAGAGTGCACAAAATAAATTCGTTCACTTTATGGACTATGAAACTGACAACCGAGTCGCTAGCGAAGAGTTGTGGCTTCTCTGATCTCGACATCGTAGGCCCATATGTTGGTAAACGTACCGGACAGCTGGCAAGTTAGATGACTGACTAGGCCAATGGTAGTGGTATTGGACAACAATTTTTTCACAAGCCGTTAGCTAATTCGAAGAGCTGACCTAGGTCAAGACGACCAAAGAATATGGGTGCACAGGAACCAGCGGTCACCAGACGAATAAATCTTGCAGTGATGCAGACGATATGAATTAATTAGGTATGGGTGGTCTGTGGATATAGAATGAAAGGCTGGATCAAAAACACACAATATCTGTCTGCTGATTACACCCGAAGTTAACTGGAGGTTTGGGTCAGATGCGAGAAGGTTTACTTTCAAGGAACGGTTGATGACCACGAAATAGGTGTGATGTTTAAAAATGTCTTGAAGGCCTAGGTTACAGTATGTCTGTTGAGCATTTTACAATAGCTTCAAACTTCCTGATAAGGATGTCAAAACCCGTCTAGCAAGAGCACTGTCTGGTTGTCAGAATAACTACTGTAGCCTTATGATAAATGTATACTACTAGCAGCGACTTTCCTGTAGACAAGAGCTGATAATGACGTTTTGTTGGAAGATATTTTTACCGCAACATGAGTCGGCAGCAATCACTGATGTGAAGGCGACAAGTGATATTGATGACAACGTATAACTGTCAGTATGGGCCTGCGCAGGATACTGTAGCGGATGGATGAATATGCGCTAGACCCTCGTTCACTTACAATACAAAACGCCTCTATTGGAAAGCAATCGAAACGTAGTCCCAACAGGCATCGAACTAATGAACGCAGCGGGGTTTGGAAACAAACCGTATATTTTCTGCAGTGTTTGGAAATATGTTAAGCAGTTAGCTCTAGCCTAATCTGGGACCAACGGCAGCAACCAAGAGGAGAAAGAAGAAAGTGAGAGTTGGGCTACAGCCCATTCAGCGACATTCAAAAGCGCGCTAAGCGAAGGGTGTGTGGAACATTCGAGTGAGTTAAACAATGTCCGGCAAGGTCCGGGTTAAACGACCTTGAAGAATGGAATAGTAGATGAGTCGTTAAGAAAAGGGCAAATATTCATTGCGTGCAATTAGTTGCACGACTGAAGAAAAGTGGTACTGAGTTCATATCAGGCTTTCTATATTAGGCGTACACAGAATCATGCGTACCGTATAAGCAAGCGGGAAAACACGATCGCATCCGGGATCCTCAGAAAAGCCACACGGTCGCCAGCCACGACAATACCTGATATTTTCTCTTGTTTAACGCATCAACTCCAGATTAAGTCAAACAATCGAAAGTAATTAGTCAGCTAAATTGTCCTAGATTCGTAAGCTAATGGGTGGATGTTTGAACCAGCAGAGAACATCTTTTTCCCCACATTTTTTGTGAAGCAGTTATTCGTCATCGGATTTGTCGATATTGTTTCCTCTGTGATAGGTTGGCCACGTGCGTTTATTTTAACCGTAGTATAGGGTAAACAATTATAACGACCTTCGTCAATTCTGTTCGTGACCAAAGGAATTAATCCGTTTTGTTATTTTCTTGAAAGCGGTCAAAATGGATGGATACCGGAAACACGTGTCCGATATTTCGAATCATTCATACACCTCAGTCAGTTTTGGCAGGTTAAAAAGCCAGTCGATCGATTTGAGGTCTCGCAACTTAATAAATTCACAGAGCAGAGCACGTACTTCGAATGTTAATTTTGTCCAAACAGTTAAACTATGGGAAGTGTTCATAAATCTTAGAAGCGCTTGATTTACTAGGCTTCGCCATAATTCGTTAATGAAGTAAGCTCCACGTGGATGGCTACTTTTGGTATCAAGTGATTTTTTCATTCTGCGGAATGTTTCTATTTAGTAGTCCAACTTACAGTTGTGTTACATGATGGCTCAACAAGCTTTTAGTTACATTCAGTTCAGTTCGTTCTGTACATAACGATGACCCCAAGGCAAAATAGAATAGTTTATAAATAAGCACGACGGTCTAGTAATCGATTCTCGTGTACACCGCCGAATAAAAAAGACATAACTTTCATTTGAGACTAGGTGAACTTGCAAATATGCACTGATCGAATACCCACTCAACCAGATTGAATGAAATAATTCCTTACCGGTGGTGTCACCGGGCACATATGGAATACGTGGACTCTGTAGAATATCGCTAATTAAGCCAGTCAACACTTCACTGTCTTTAACGCAAACTTATCGGGTTTGGCCTGTTTGCTGTTAAATATGACAATTTTGTAATCCAGTGAAAGGTGGAATTGGGCTAGGTAGCTGCCAGTCCACCACAACATGTTAGTTGAAGCAGCACGCTTTTTTACAGCACCAAACCAAGGGATTCCTCTACTGCACCATGAGACGAATTTAGTTGTGACGTAAGTGACCGTCTAATCGATTGATAGCAATGCGTAGCTTTGATGAAAGATATTCCAAATCAAACGAAGTTTGCCTTTGATGAAAGGGCGATTGATTCGCGACCTATTCTTGAGGCTCATACATGTGGAAACCACCTCGTATTTCGTTAGAAATGGCAGCAATTTGAAAGTTTTTCTGAGCTATATATGATGCAAAAGGCTATCGAATCCACAGCATCATTCCTCACTTCATCTGGATAAGTCATTTAAGGGAAACACCAGTTAGATGTACTGCGTTGTCTATTAGCCACTCAACACTTTCAAGTTGATCTGCCTGTCA
>LUCH01005605.1:0-18852 GCA_013368495.1 Paragonimus heterotremus | reverse complement strand
TAATTTCGAGGTCAGAGATCTGTTAGTTAACCACTGTTTTACTAATGAGTGGTATGGCAGATTGATGACTTTTAGATGAGACCCAACTGTGAAAAGTCAGGACTTCGGCTGGATTCGAACCAGCGACAGAAACACCATGCCTCTACGCGGCAAGCGCTCTACCAAGTAAGCTAAAAAACCACGCCAGGAGCTCAGAATTCTCACATTTGGACTCGGTTACTCACCCGTCTCACTGTCTCATATGGAACCCACCAAATGAGAAACCTTCGAGAAATCCTGCAGGGGCAGTCGATCCCCTGGATAATTTGGTGGATTCCATATGAGACAGTGAGACGAGTGGGTAACCGAGTCCAAATGTGAGAATTCTGAGCTCCTGGCGTGGATTTGTAGCTCACCTGGTAGAGCGCTTGCCGCGTAGAGGCATGGTGTTTCTGTCGCTGGTTCGAATCCAGCCGAAGTCCTGACTTTTCACAGTTGGGTCTCATCTAAAAGTCATCAATCTGCCATACCACTCATTAGTAAAACAGTGGTTAACTAACAGATCTCTGACCTCGAAATTATCGGTGTATTTCAGCAGCACTTCACTATTTGTTTCGAACATGTTTTACAACTATAAACATTGACTTCACTTATTGCAAACTGAACGTGTCAGACTTAAGAAGAAACTGCTGTAGAGATTCCTCATGTGTAGTAAAAAACAGTGACAATATGTTTTAAACTTCGAAATCGTTTATCGATTTTCCACAGGCTCATATCTATCTGCTTGACAGTAAAAAAAGCTCCCTTCACTAAAGGCTGATAATCGAATGCAATCTAGTGTGGTTGTTTGTTATTCTGAACCATTGAAGACCGCTCAATTCATCCACCACCGAAGTTGAAACGTCGTTGCATCTACTTTCTCTGATGGCGTCTGATCACAATACTTGATTGCTTCTGATTCTACTGTCGACGTGGTTTCAATCTCGTGTTTGTCCTATCTCCATAGTAAGCTTAGTATGCCTATATGGATGGACGTGTACGTATGTTGCGGTCACTTTCGTAACGTGTTGATTATACGGAAAAAGTTAAACTACTCGCAAAAAATGTCTAGGCTGATGGCGAGTAGGTAGGTACTGAAGGCAGACATTTCACGAATCAGTTTGGTCGACTTATCTGTGAAATAACAGGTTTTAAAATGAAGTCGTGTGTTGTAGCTGTGATTACAACTCATGGTAAGTGTAGCCAGTTCAGGTTAGTGCCCTGAGGTTTTGTTTGTCTATGTAGATTAACGAGGTCTATCAAGTCACGGAAGGATTTCAGTTTTGCAAATAACTATTCCGATCACAGTCTCCACTTTGTTGTTGGATGCTAGTTGAGTAGATTGTCCGATTGGAACACCACTTTTATGGTCTTCCGTGCGATTTTTTACCATTGTACTATCAGTGCACCCGCTTGATCATTTGTAGACACGTGTGAATCTGTCAGACTTCTTTTGTCAAACCAGCCGACCAAGTTTTCACCTGAAGATCATGTTTTGCATGTTTTCCAAGCTACAACCTGAGGATACGTCAGTTGGTGATCAAGTTGTCAGCTGCAGTGTGATCAATTCGGGCAAAACATGCAGCTTTCGAGAGGTACATTCAATGCTAGAAACAGTGTAGGTTGTAGCGTTAGATTCAGTCGTCGAAAGCATTTTAGCCTACTTACGAAATACATGATGTCATTAAACTAAAAGACCTGCACAGTATCAAGAATGAAAGCCCACAAGTTCCACAGATTAAAAACATTTGGAGTAGAATGCAACGTAGCACAAGTTCCGAAATTAAAATTGTTTACACAGTTGCAGACTTTCCACAATATTTTCTCACCACCATACTCTAAATGATGAATTGTGAAAGTCTTGAAGAGTGCTTATGATGTTGACAACGTTGTCCATTGTGGTGACGATGATGACTGTGACGTTTCAGGTGATTATTGTTACTGATGAGTAACGGGAGGTTTGGTTTATTTAAAGCTGAACATTACCCACAATCGGCCGCAAATGTCGCATTCCCATAGACTTTCCAGCCGGCCACTTTCGAAAGGGATCAGCCAAGTGAGAGAATTTGTCGAAAACAGTCTATTCGGTGAAACTTTGTTTTCCATAATTGTGACGTTGTTGACAATAATGTTGATGATGACGTTATGAAGATGGTGGTGATGACTGTGATCATGTGGACGACGATGTTGTGTTTGTTGGTATTGATAATGACGCAACCCGTTTTATTACTATTATTATTATTACTACTGCTGATAATAATGCTGAAGCTTATGAGGGTGATGATCATGGATATCCTAGTGACGAGGATGTTGATGATACTGTTCACGATGACGATGTTGAAGATAAAGATGGCGATAATGACAATGATGATCATGTTATCGTTACTGCCAATGAAGATTTTGATGACAATGATGAGAATAGTGGTGGTTATTGAAACAGAGTAAAAACCATACATGTTTTAGCGACAGGTTCGGATGGCATGTCTTACGGCGTTGGCCTAGTCATGACCATGAAATCAGCAACGTCTTAGTGAACTTACTGAAAGTTCGCTTCCGAAATCTACAAAGTCTGTTGAACAACCGGTTGAAACTTCCAACTTAATCCTGGTCTGGCAAAATGTTTATGGCGTAGCAAACGGTACGTTAGTTTTGTCTAAATATGTCCGATTTCCTGAAGCATACGGTAGTATTCTTGATCTTTCCATCTGGATAAACATTGGTTAGGTTTTGCCATCACCAAAGGCGTTCGGCGCCATAAAACACGAGGGTTGAATAAAGAACACTCTTAAGGATGCACCCACACTAATAGCGTTAAATGTTTAGCATGTCTCTGAACAACTGGACCTAAGCTGGCTTCGCGGACGGATGACGCCAAGAAATGTGAAGTGGATTTTAGCCCCCTAATTGTTGAACCCATCAAAATGTCCGTCAAAACTAACAGAACTGTCCCAGTAAACTAAATAGTTCAGTGCTTACTTTCGAGATAAGCTTATTAAGAAAGTCTATGAGATTACTTAAGCTGCGACCAGTAGTAAGCAACGTTCAGTTTATGTCAACCAAAATCTCAAACTACTTACAACAATCTCCTAGCTCCGGTTTAATATCACACAGCACGAGTTAGGAAACACACTCGTATCAGTCTGATATCATTAAGCTACAGTTCACGGAAATATCCTCGACGCTAAAAGTAACCTGCGAAGTGTCACTGGTTTTTTGATTTCAGCATGCCCTAACTATGGAATCGACCACCTGACAGACGTTTTATGCCTCTGTGTTGGTTCTGCGATAGGTGGTTCTACAGAGTGTTGTTTTTGGTAGAATTGCCCATACCATTTTTGAAAATCAAAGACGATAACAATTAACTGTACATCATTAACTGACCTAACGTCCGTTTGTTCAACCGTTCATAGATGTTGCACAAAGAAACGACCAGAGTGCCTGTGTCTCTCTGCCACCATGTTTGTAAAGGATTGTAAAATTTGTTAGATGGTTTATAGATTTAAAGAAAGTAACTATAAGTAAAATTGAGTGAGAGGAGAAAAACTGGCGTGCAACACGTCAACAGATTGAAGCAGCTTGTTGACACGGCCGACTGTAATACAACTGGACTGGCGCGGTTTGAAGAACGTTCTCCATTCAGAGCTCAGGCACAAGCTACTGCAAGCGGATCTGTGGTTGTTCGATGTTGACCAATAAAGACGACAACCAGTTGTTATGTTGAATTCGTTTGTAAGAGAGGACGATTGAAACGAACTGTCCGAACGCGTGTCCGGTTTAAACAACTGAACTGTTTGAGCCAGGGCCTTCAGATGTAAGAACGAACGAGTCAATTAAAAGAACACATGGTATTTTAAACGGATAGGAATCATGTATATAAACACGATTTGTTCGTTATAAAAAGGCATTGCTTTTCTGATCAATTAAAATTGGTTAGTGCTACTCAAACCATTGTTCTGGTTTTCTCAGTACTGTAGCCAAATGATCGACATCAAAGAATAGGCGAACAGAAAAGGCAAGAATCAAGCCGAAATACAGAAGCGTATGTGCACCTGAACTAAGAGTTTATCTGTGGTGATTTGTGGGACTGCGATAAGGATGTGGCCATAGAAATTCTAACATTAGCTGACCGTTATGATTGCCCCGACAAAGTAGACTTACATTTTGACAGAACCAGTCATGATCACCAAGTCAGATACTGTGTTTCAGAGTAAACAGACCGTGACTGAGAAGAAGCTTTACCCGAGAGATGGCTGCTCAGATTAACCTATAGTCTAAGCGAATGACCCTGTAACCATTCTCTTCTGGTTAATAGAAGGATGCGTAGATGACTAATTATGCACATACTTACATTTTCTTTCAGCAGTTTGTAGTTCATTCATAATTGTCTTAATGGTTACCGAACTTGGAGAATATCACGTCTGAAGCCTTTTGATTGTCTTGGTATCCCAACTCTGTCATTTTTAAATATGATTCCACAGAGTGACATACAGTGATTGTGCACAATTTCTGAGGACTACGTCTACAGATTCATCACGAAAATGTCAGTGTCAATTGTGTTTTCTTTGACTTAACTGCTTAACTTGTAGGCAGACCAAAGACATCTGTTTTCAGTATTTCCAAATCATTTTTGCGTGACTGTCTACGAAACAGCTGTTAGTAGAAGGATATCATTTTATCTTTCGTGGCAGAGAATTGTTAACGTTTATTTATGAACTGTTGAGTAAGCGATATTAAGTCGTTTTAAAATGAACCTGTGTCAGCCGGAACCTGTATAACTCACTACGCTTGTGTTAGCAATGAGGTAGTGCAGGTGATTTGGAAATACTTAGTACCTCAAGGGCGAATAGAACGAGCAACGATGGATTCTGGGTAGACCATTGCGGAACAACGTTGTTTCATGGAAATTAATGTAATAGCCAACCATTTACCTATAGGGTGAACATACAGCTAATGTGGTAGTCGTTATGACAAGTACGAAATTCATCGACGACTCACTTCTCTTGAGAAGATAACATAGTAGGTACTGTCAAAAACACTAAGGAAGCCTAGTTGGAACACATCATTCAACACTTCTCAGTCAGAGAAACTAGCTTAAAATTATTGCTCATTCAGTAAATTTGAGATAAGAGAATATCCAGTACGAAACTTATACTTTACCTGAGGGTTAATTCCAAGTTTGGCCAGACCTGTAATGCAGGGATCATCCAACGAGCCATCGGTTGTCTTAGGGACCACTGAAGAGTAGAGTTGTCTGCTTCTGTTTTGTTGAGTTGTCTGTGTATCCATCTGTAGAATGCTTCAAAAGTATTCGCACAGTTCTCGGACACATTCCAAGGTCCCACTACGTTCACAGACCCGAAGTGTCTTAAATGCTCAATGAGTAACAAGTATATGTTCTCATTTGAAGTGTTTATGCACTGATATATACCAGAGACCGAAGATATAATAGCCATGACCATGATCAAGGCAATATGGTTCCATGGAATAAGAATTTATTTTAGAGGCAGTAGAATCAGCCTGTGGGGGACAGCAGGGACCACCAAGTTCGGTATCATTCACACTGAACTAACATCGTCATTCCGCAAGTGCATTAAGTGTGCCAAGTCTGCTGTGTGACGTACAAAGTAAGTTTGCACAAGAAGAAAATCCACAGTGGTCATGATGTCAACTGCGAAGCTTGAGTGAACAAACTTTACTGAACCACTGAGGTTACTGTAACAGTGTAGCAGAGAGTGCAGTGGTAGTCCTAGACGCTTTGACATTCCCACGTGCCTCAAAGCAACTCAGACCTGTACAGCCTTCACAATTGTCAAAGGTGACCTGCGAATTTTCACCAACACTCTTGACTGACTTTCACTAAACAGTAGTTCACAATGTGGAAACCTACTCGTTTGCTATCTACAATTGTTATGCTGCACAGTTTGCCAAAAAATCAGTTCTTCTAAATTTTACCAAGCTGGTCGTTTTGTTTTGACTAAAAAGACAAACGGAGGCACATTTTACACGTGATTAATTTTTGCAATCTGAAATTTATTGCGCTGTCCTTGCAGATTTGGTCGTGAATTCGACATCTCATTCTAGCCGTGGAGATGAAAATTTTGTCTGTCAAATTAATTGCTTTCGTAGAGAGCAATAAAACAAATTAATCACCACGATATGTTCCTATTTGTTTTGTGAAAGTGATTCGAATGGTACCCGTTGAAAGCTTTATGATTTTAAGAAACTAGAGTAGTTAGTTTTGGGAACAAATGATTGAATTACTGAGGCGAAAAAGATGGAGATAAAATCTGGTATTGTTAGCACGTTTACAAACACTCTTTCGCCTACGATCATAAATCTGATGCAGAAAGTTCTTTGGACTAGGCGAGTCAGATACAGACGTGAAGGCAGTTGGTGTGTACAAAAAGTCAGTAGATAGACCTGGTGAAATGTCAGTCTTTCACTAACTTCTTGAATGATCCAAACGGCTTTCTGAAAAATCACAACTAACCCTTCACAGTCCCATTGACAACCAGCTCGTTACTAGCGAGAATTGACCAATTTTAATGGATTATTTTCTGTCTTGTGATTCTGTCTCTGGTAGCCATATCTAGTAAATCAAGCGCAATACCAACGTTTATCACTGTACACGTGAACTTTGGCTTGGTTATAAACTTCAGATACTTTTAATTTATAAACTGAATACCACTCACAATTGACAGCAGCCTTCGCATTCATACACGAGTTCCACTCATGTTGGAGCCCCTCGATTGCACACAGTGTTACCATGACTGAAGACTAAACTGAACTCCACGTTTTCATGAGACAACTATGTTGACCACTACGCTGTTTACATCATTAAGCACAACCGTATTATTTCGCTGAAACTTTCAGCCTCGTTTGTTTCTTCGGATTAACTTACCGCGTGAGGAGGAGACTCAGTCACAGTCCTGTTAATCGCAGCGGATCACTCGTTAAACCAGTGTTCTAATGAACTCTAACTAGTGTAGACTGTTAAGCACTTACTGTCCGATGAGAATGGTGTTTATTTTACGTAAACGAAATCCACTACTTGCCGGTAACTTCTGTGATTAATCACTGGCTATCTACCCAAAATATCTCAGCTTCATAACTTGTTAGTGTGGTCCGAAAACATCAGAGCTGGAGATGGAACGCAATCGGAAGACTCTTTCCGATGGCATATATATCGGACTATGAATTGTCAGCCAGTTCTAAGCGTACTTCAACAAAACCAAACCTTGTATTGTCATTTGTAACTCACAATTGTGCGCGGTAATCAATATGGTATAAGCTGATATGCGTGCTATCAACGATGACAACATTTGTGTCTCTATTCAAAAACCAGTAATATGCCTTCGTTCTGCACTTTTGCCATGATAGATTAAGAAAGCAATAGGTACCGTTGAACATTGAATAGTAAATATTTGGCTTATAATACAGTATGCTATAGTAGGTTATGTTTTGAGACTATCACCCAACGTTAACAACTGTTTGGCATCCGTATGCTCACCATAATGAGAGTGTTTGAAAGAACACAAAAGCTTTAGACAGGAAGGTTATCCGTACGTAAATGAATGAATTGCAGACAGCATAAATGAGGAGTGTAAGCAACAGACTGGGTAAATCGTATTGGACGAGCATAATGCGAGAGGCAGAACAGGAATGTATCTGAAGGATGTCCTTATGAGACTTCACGTTGGAACTACTAGCTGTTGTGTATAAACTGTAGACATCGTTGACACTTGTTTGGCAACAAGCGAGTAATCAGTGTACAGTTACAAAGATTGTATTCGTTCTTTAGATGAGTGTGGATTTTTGTTAGCAGTCATGAGAGTTGAAGCAAAATGAACGTCTAAATATAACGAACAAAAGGTTTAGGTGATGTGTTGATCAACAGTTCCTTCAGATCATTCGCGTTTAAACACAAATTGTCTGGACAACATGAGGTATACTGGGATAGTGGTGCTTATGTCATGAACTCGGTGTCGCAGGATTTAAAGAACTGTCCTCTACTGTTCAACTGATGGACAGTTAATACTGTTCAGCCCATGGTACACTTATCGTACGAGTAGAAGTAATTAAAAACCGTATAGATAGTCTGTAAACTAAGTGGGAGTTCACTTGAGTTAGAGGAATGAGCAGCCGAACAGAACCTGTCCACTAAAATACTCATATTTCCCCATCTAAAGATTATATTGACTTTCTTTCATATCGTACTGCTTTGATCAACATTACCTATCTAGATGAAAGGGAGAAAAATGTGACAAGAATGTCTGCAATGGTAAATCAAAAAAGCGTGTGCAGACCTCCGACTCATCGATCAGTTTCACCACACATTTAGAGACCAAGCTTATTGAAAATTATTCCATAACCCGTTTCGAACTGAATATGATCATGTCTCACTTGATTAAAGTCTCCTTACCTACAACCTCAGTTTTACTCCTAGAGTGTTACTCTGGTTTGTTTCTGATGTCATCCGTTTACATTTGAACATTCCTAGCTAAAACTAAAATGCGCATCGATTCCATCAATGGATTATTGCCACCTGTATCTTTTTGCCAAACTAATTGCTTCATATTTCTCAAGGGACAAAACTGTCTGATTTTGTCTGAGACAGAAGACTGGGTTACAATAGCAGGAGTGCGAAGATGTAGCCGTATGATGAAGTTTGACGATGACGTGACACAGTTAATGCAGTACTTATCAGACAGTAAGCCTAATATTATAGCGTCCAAAAATGAACCAATTCATGCGTGATTATTTCAAAATGAATCCCAGGCATACTTGAATGTAGCCATCGTATTCAAATAAACCTTTTGAATGATCCACCTCATGAGAACCTTTTGTGTTCCCTTGTCAATTACCAAGATGTTGCTATAAAGTGAATGAATACAGAGTAGAACAGTGAAGGAAGAAATGACAAGTAAATTTTAAGAATAACAAAACCAGTTAGAGTAAAACGGGTGTTTTGATAAGTAAATGAGAGAATGCAGTAAAAATCAGGAACACTTGTCCCTTCAGTTCAAAACTACTGCAGGATTGGACATCACTCGTTTTTGTTTGCATTAATCAGGATGCAACAGAGAAAGTGACGGCTCAGGAGGACATTAGATCGTGAGAGATAAGTCAGTGCTGGAAGAATGGTTTCTTAAGATCAAGCGGTGTTGCTGTGTATTTTCGGCGACAGTTCAATAAAACCCATTTTGAAAGGTTAGTATGAAGATTTCATTTTAGGATAACGTGAGAATGCTTCGTCGGAAGAGCCAGACCTAGGAAATAGGCTTAAGAACAACTTTATTTGGTGACGTTCACAGCATTAAGTTCATTCTGGACCATGTAGCACGAAAACCTGAATATTACTAATGTAACTTTCTCCTAAAGACTGCTCCATCTCAGTGACTACCTCTATAAAAAAAACAGTGTAGTTGCTATAGGAAAATTAGCTATTCAAGGCTACTTTTCCAAGCCCTACAAGTTCAGTCATTGAAATATGTACAAGGGTAGCAGAAACTTTTCACAACCTCCATCTGGCTGTTGCACGAGAATGCTCATTTCAAGAAAACCTACGTTGCATAATCGCTGCTGCATTTTTCCGAGAAAATACGGGTTCTCATTGAGAGACACTAGTTAAAATAGTTTACACTGACTCACACTGGACTATTTGGCGCACACGATGAGCTGCACTCCTTATATAAACATGCGCCGTAACGATTCACTATGCAAGTTTGTTTTGGTTAAGCAGCAATGGCTTACGTTTGGGCTTAGTTTCTAATGTCTTATTGACGTTGAACGGGTAATTTTCTGTCTTTGTTGGGATGGATTGGAGGCACCAAACTATCAGATATACCAATGAGTAATTAGCAAGTAAAGTGAAAATGCCGAGTTAGTAGAAGGCAAGAAACTAGGTTTGTTAGCAAGTACGGTTTCAGCACACTGTGAAATTAAAAGTGAAGAGACTTGGTACACCTCTAATTAGAAGAACATCATCAAGATCTTTTTAGTATACCGTAATCTTGAACTTTTTTGATGGGCCTTTTAGGACAACCAACTGGTGGCAAACTAAAACAAACGGCACTTGTACAAAAAATAATCAACATAGTGACACTGAAATTCTTCTTGATGTTACGTGAATAACCATCTGATTGTCAACATCAATGTTTGATGCTGGAATATAATCGGTTGGTGTAGGTTCATAAGACCAGACGTAACCAAATTCGATACAGATGCGGTAAACTTTTAAATCGAAAGTTATCCTAGCACATAACTGTGATGCGATATGGTGTAAAGGGATTGTGACATAACTGAGCCGTTCAGCTATGGCACTGATATCCAAACGGTGACAAACGAATTACGCAATAGAGTCATGGTTCTAGTTGGATGCACACCAGCTAATTCATCGGTCAACTCAACAATTCAAAGCGACACTTTGTATACGCCCTATAAACTGGTAATCCCAGGCGTTTATCATAAAATTGTCAACGGCAAATGTTTAGTTATGCTAGCATTGCTTCATGAATGTGATTTTGCGATAGGTCGGTTACCCATTAAACATGTGGCCGACTCAGCTAAGTTGTCCAGGAGCAGTTCAGATGTTGAACTGTCTTTTCCATCCCACTGACCGACTGTGGATTCGAAATTTCAGTGACACCAATTGTGACACCAATTTTATCGTTGATTATGATTTACTTGAGAACGGAATGCTTCACTACAGTAGGTAAAATTGATTTGAGAATATGCAGCTATCATTCAAGTATATATCTTGTTTATCCAGCCTAGTTCAAAGACTTCGTTATTCGATTTTCACGTGTGTAACGTAACGTGCTGACGACATCTTTGTTCACAGTTATGTAAGTTGTGCCCTTTGTTTGTGTTTATTTACTAGATTTATTTCCGAGTACTGCCATTAACGTGTACGGTATTTGTGACTAAACGTTTAACTTCAGCCCAAACCATTTTGTCCAAATATTTTCCATCACGTATTAATTGAAAATAGACCACCGTCGTCAAGTGAGAAGAAATAAGAGTCCCTGCCAAGATTAAAGCATGAGTTGTTTATGCTGAGCTTCGAGAGAAACCGTGATACAGTGAGAGCAGCTCACACCTTCATGTTAATTTACATCGTCTGTTAACATGTGTGTTAGGAATACTAACCACTTGGTCTGCGATACCGTTAGCGTGTAATACCTGCCCTCCGGCTGTAGAGACTCCCACCCTTTTCCACAGTAAGTCAGCTAAGCAGCCCGTTACCTAGGTATTAGATACCCAGGTCCCATAAAAGGTGATAGCCCCTGTGTTATCCAACCCACTGCGTACATCTCAAGACGAAAATACTGCCCCGAATCCTTGGATCCGTTTGAATTGGTATCCTTTTGCGCTATTTGCAGTTAGACTTATGAAACAGATAGTGGAAGTATCCGATTTTGCACTGACTTTGAACTAGTCTGGTTGATCACAGGAATTTCATTAGTAACTACCTATGTCTTGATGCTTTGGAAAGACACGAAGCAAACCAACTGGCGGAAGAGCGAACCCACAATGACTGTTAAACTTGAACAATTTCAGCAGTCGCTGCCGCAAAAACAGTAACCATATAAAGTCTCCCGAAAAAATCTTATTAAACCATTAGCTTGGAATCTCAAAATTTTGAATCTAACCATCACCCATCTCAATATTCTGTTGCAAAACTGGCAGCATATTTTCTTTCACTTTTATAAATTAAGTTTTGCAGTACACCTTAAATTTTAAGAGTGGTTCGGAAAACATGGGGAAAATTTCAGGGTCGACTTTGCCGGAAAGAGTGATACCTGGAAAATCAGGGTGCTGTTGGTGAAGTTTGGAGCAACGACAAAAAAGAAGTTTAACAATTTCATTCTGCCCAACTGCCCTCCAGAAGTAAAGATGCGGTAGACTATGAAAATCCAGTTCACCATGTTTGGCGATCAGCCTTCACTGTCTAATGTTCAGTGCCGATGTATATACCTGCTGAATAATGATACCGATGACTGTGATTTACGCGTGGCTTGTGATTCATAGGTGTGAACATTTCATACTCCCAGGTGTGATCGATATTCATATCAAACATAGCTTGTCGTGGGCCTCATTCGTCTCAGTCAGGTTGGACAGAATTTAGCAAGGTTCAGAAATGATTCATCGGACAATCACAACAGAATTCCAGTCATTTTTAAATCTGACGCGGACATGACAGAATAGTCGGCGCCTAACACAGTTTCTTGTCCTACTATCTCTATCAAGAGAGACAGTACAGGTTGGTGGTTATGCAGAGAATGGTGTTACCCCCGGCATTATTCCTACAAGAACCAGGAGGAAATTGCTCCCAAAAGCAAAACAAAATCCATTGGCGAAGACTTTGTACGGCTATAGAAGTTCAAGGCAATCACGGTCGCGTGGAGCGTTGGTGTCATCACAAAACGAAAGCATGTAGTGGTTGGCATCAATGATGTTTGCGTTCAGTTTCAGTTGAATACTACAGCACATATTGTTGTGATCTAGTACCACACTCAGAGATGAATCTGCACCACTAAACTAATGAAAATAGAACAGGAGGTTGAGGATACTGTCCGGACACATCCAGCAATTATCTGGGTTGGTTAACTTCATAATCACCCGGGGAAGTGTTCAGAAAAAATATACTGACTATTCCAAAGAGCTAGATCTCATGAACAAATCAATCAAAGGCGTCTGTCAACAATCTCAACTGTAGACGCTTTCGGGTTAAGCAAACTCACCAGCGGTAAGGTGGCGCGTTGGCAAAGTTGTAGCTGTTTTGTGGACAAGATAATGTCTTGGTGGGCTGAAAGAAAACCGGAGATGGCTTCAGAAGCTGGAAAGATTGTTACCGAACTGTTCAGACAGGAAACCGTTCTACAGCCAACAAGAAAGTATTACAACTAGGATCAAACAGTAATGAGCAGAAAGTCGCAATTCACTAGGGAACCCACACAGAAGTTGAAGCTAGGCTGTGTTCAATATTCCTAGCCATTTTACATCTCATTTACTCTTTCTAACGGTTTCATATGACTCAGTACAGTATGTTTTATGTTTAAGAATTAACCACAATTTGGTTTCGGTGTGCTATTATGTCTTCATCCTTTCTTCAAAATAATGAAACTAGGCAAAGTTAGCATGTAATATATAAAAGATTATAACCACCGGTCTGTTATTCTAACAATTTGCCTGATCGCTTCAGCGTTTAACACAGATATGTCAAACAGATTTTAAGTTTTGTTGCATCAGATATATTGTCTTATCTTCCACCTCGCTTCGGGACACTTGCGTATTGTTATTAATCGAACCTCGGTAACGTTTGTGTCACAGTCGTTCATTATGTGAGTATTGCTGGTCTGTTAATACAAGTCTTTATTTAATCAGACAACTCAGTAACTTGCTCTTGGCCACTACAGATTGCTGGGTCAAATTTCTAGCAAACGTTTTCCTCACATCGATCTATTTTTGTTCCCTCAAATCATCAGCTGAATATTTTTTTGGTTTCCAATTGTAGTTTTGCTTGCCTTGTTAAATCAGAAATGTTCAACTGAACATGTGACTACACCATTATATACCAAGCTGCTCGCATTCATGATCTGTTACTCTTGCTTCTCCACTGGTCAGACTGATGACGTCTTTCAAACGAGATACACTAACTTTCAAACCCCGGAATTACCCCACACTATTCATCCGAACTCATTGAAGCAAACTGTGATGTTATCGACAAGACGCTAGAAGACTAATCACATTATAACGCGGAAGGCATTTTAGTTAGTCACCTCAGAATACTAAACCAATGGACGTTAGGCAACCACTTTTTTTTCTACACTGAGCTAGGTCGTAACAAAACATTCCAAACTGAGCGATAGGCGAAGTCAGTATTCATCAACCGTTGATACTTGCAGTTTCCATCTCAAACGGTGGTGATGAGTGAGGTCCGACGAACATTTGACAAAATAAGTCCAGTCATTTATTAGCTATCCAAGTTCTTGACCGGACAGATTACATAACTAATCATAAGCAAATCACCGACGTCCATCAGTACTAGCAAACGACGGTCGTGACCGTTGGTTGGAAACCATGGGAAATTTACTTAACACGTAACTTTGGGTTAATCGGTTGCAAAAGAACACTGGATCTAAAATCGAATCGTCATAGTTACTGGCGAATGTCACATTTACTCATAGGCGGCTTCGTCCTTGAAAGGAGGCATACTTCTAAAAGCAGCCTAGATTTCGTACTCTTCGTATATACGCAATACCTACGATAGCGTTGTTCCTCGATATATGCTGTAATTGGGTCATAGTGCTTATTAATATCAACACGTGGTGACCAGTCGGCAATGAATGAAAGTTCTCATTCATGAACCTAAATACAGTGACCGGATACAGTACTGTTGGGACGCTTTACAACGAAGTGATTCAACTTCAATATTCTGACTTAGAAAACCCCATTTATGAGCCCGTCGGATTATCAAAGTGATCTATTGCTAAACACGTTTCCGTAGGCGAATCGACCAACCATCAAGTAATCGCACGTTTACCATGAGATGAAGGTTTGCCAGTGCAATTAAATTCTAAAATACACATAAGTGTAACCTAATCGACCACGTACTGTGATTTACCTAGTCCGCTACTTAGTTGCTACCAGTAGTATAACTAAAAAGAACGCAAAATAAGTCAACAGTTTTTGTGTGGAAACTTCTTGCCTTACAAACTGTGAAACGCGTTGCACATACCGATTTCGCCATAATTATTCTACTTCTTTTAGTTGCTTTCTCAACTGATCATAGTATCCTTCAAACAATCTGGGTTGACTTTATTAGCCGAGGTCCTTATCGATCGGATTAACTGTCTTTTGAATATTATTCGAGACTGGTGAATCAGATGAAGACCTAACTCACGAAAGCTTGGATTCAATGTTAAACTGCTGCCAGTTCACAAATGGTTTCCTTGATCCTACTCGAATAGTCCGCACAGAGATCAGATCGTCGTTATCATTTTTCAAGGTAGTGGCAGAACACTGAAAAACAGTAACGTTGTTTTATGTTTTCTGTCTCACAGTCCACAGAGTAGAATTGGTATTTATTTCGAATATCTTTAAGCGGATTCTACCCCTAGGCAACTACCGATTATGCGGGGTTTTTGATCAACCACTGTGCAGTTGTGTAAAGTGCAAGAAAAATCCTTTCAGTTGTAAATTTCGCCAAAAGAAATCCTGAATGATTTTCTGCAGATCTTAACGCACCGTACCTCATCTAGTGAATATCGAACCAACTCTTCTCAGTTAAGTACCCCAGTTGTCATCTTTGATGTCTGACATCGCTTGAGTTGCATTCAACATTATATACAGCCGCTAATCATGCGATCACTTTGGTAGTCCTTTTTTAATAAGACAGGAGTCTACACTCATCGTATTAAATTTAGATGGGTGCAGAGTTACGGTTGTTTCGAACTAGCTACTGATATGTTTAAGTAGGGTGAAACTTTTATTTCTGGAATTTATACTGAACAGATTATATAATATAAACGATACACACCGACGGACGTTTCATTAAGAGAATCAACAATCAGTTCGTAGTTTATGTCAATCACTGAACTTGAGAATGGTGAATGGTGAAACCGAGTTCGCCATTATTAACGACAGATCAACGTTCATTATTAACCAGTAACCAACGGCGTGGAAACAGAACATCAATAATCTTGGTTATTATACATGTGAGAACACCGGACACTGTGGCATAGTATGCACAAGCCTCGAGTCCACGTAAGTCGAATTTGGATACACAATCCGCTGTAAACAACTTCCCACCATTAAGACGTAACTAGCGACTGAAAGGTTTCCGGGTTGATCCTCATTCGAATCATCCTTGCATAATGCGTGCAAACAAACAGGAAAACACTGATTTGCAGACACGTACCGGAAAACACTGTATTCAGGGTTTTCAACGTTTGCGGCCGGTACCAGTGAACAAGGTACACTTCACCGACAGACAACAGTACTGTCATTACACTCTTCTCTTTTGGAGCACATCATTGGAGTTATACTCAAACGACAGCTCGCAATACTCAATCCGGCTTGAGTGAGAAACATGACAAACTATCAATATATCAACAGCTCAGCAGGAGTTGAAAGATGTTACATGACGTGCTTTGTATGCGTATTATCAAGTGTTTCCAAAAAAGGCACCACCACTGGTAGCAATATTAGCACGAAAATCGACACTGTGAAATTCTGTTAAGCACTTACTTAAAGCATGTACGCATATTTTGACTTCGTAAATCTGTGAAACTACTTTCCAGTGGTGACGTTCGTAGATTTTGGCCCGAAGTGATAGAAAAATCCCCTTGGACCATTTGATGGACTGAATGGGAAACTAGATCTGAATGTGAAGTTTCTGAACTTTTGGAGTGGGTACGTAGCTCAGCCATGTTTGGGCATCTTGTTTCTGTCACTGGTTCAAATCACTCCGAAGTCTGGATTTTTCACAGTCGGGTCTCTCCTGAATTCTCATATCTGCCAAACTACTAACCAGCGAATGACACACTAATGGCACATACGCATGGGATAGTCCATTAAATAATTGAGTCCATACGTCAGACAGTGAAGATAACATGTGTGGTGGCAGTAAGTTCGTGAGACCTCGAGGGTTTTGACTGTCAGATCGCGTTAGTGATCGGCTAGGTGAACACTGACGACTGTTAGACAACTTGCATACTCTAAGCGTTTTTGTTAATGCGTGTGTGCGTGGTCGTCCTGTCCACTCATCGTTTTGTGGAAAGCTGTTTTTAAACTGAGCATTATTTTGGTTCGTTTTTGTTAGTTGCCTCTGCGAGTTGGGTTCCCTTAACAGCTTACGACACGAATAAACTGTGCTTGGAAATTCTAAATGTACCAGTTCGATAAAAAAAAAACGTATGTCCAGTTTGATACATCACAACCATGCTCACAATATGTTTTGAAAACCAGTGAATGACTTCATATTATTCAAAAGTAAGGTCGAGTAACAGAACATTTGGCGTTTCTAATGAGCGCAACCGTGGAACGATCATAAGGATTTCAACATTTTGTTTCAAGGTTTGTACACCTTACAAGAAAGTCAGATCATTTGCGACCCTGTTTAGGCCGCGCGTCAAACAGCGCTAAACAGAAATACGTGCCTTTTCAAAGAGCGCCTTTTTCCCAGAACCCATGAATTATATGTTTGTATCCTCCCAAAAATGCGTTAATGACAGACGTACCTTGTCGACTGTTTAGATGCAACCATGTTTAACAAATGTGCAACTGATTAGGTTTTGTGTCCAGCGTCACTTACTGGTATTCTACCTAGTTGTGTCGTGATGTGATCGCCTGTTTGACTTTACGCGTTACGAGTTATGTGTATGCATGTTTGACTGTTAGTATGTGTGTGTACTCGAATAGCCCACATTAACGACCACTCTAATTAATCGCTCACAGTTAGCTTTCTCGTTGGCTTTCGCCTAAAGGACCGCGTTGTAATTAGCTCAGTTTTACCATCCCAATAAGGAATTTCTGTTCTAATTAGGCGACAGATGTAACCAGTCGTTACGCTAATGGGGCAGAATGGATACTTCTCACGAATGACCCATTACGATATTAAAAAGGTGTATGCTTCAAGACATGGACAACAACGACAGAAATGTGGATCAGGCCGATGAGGTTTATATGATTTTCATTGGGGGTCAAAACAGACAGTCGGTCAGTAGATCTCATGTTCATTGTTTTTATCCCACAAAAAGCTGGTCGATTTTAATAAGTGATCACTCTGCCTAATCGACCACATGTACATAGAATTCTGTGCTGTCCTTTTGGATTAAGTGCCAAAACGCAATGAAGAAGACCGTTTTCCATATTGGCTCAGTACTACAACGAAAACAAGCAAGCGCTATGTCTATGAGCAGAAGGAAGCACAACAGCTCACGGAAATAATTATACCAGTTACACAGGAAATCGCCGAAGTAAGATAGGGATTGGCGGATACCTACACTCTGATATCCCCAGTCCAGTGATCTGAGAAATGAGAACAGTGTGCACACTGTGTGATCTGCCAAGACAAACTGATTCAGTATGATACCTCAATTGTTGAAACAAATACAGCAATTAATACAAATTAATCAAAACCAGTAATCGCTTTCACTGATTGCTATTCAATCGGATAAGTAAGGAGGTCCACTAAGACTAAATGTGATGATCATACGTTGCAGGCTAGCGATTCGAAGACAACAGAAGTTCACGGACATATGTCCACCTCTTGTAATGATGTAACTACAGCCAATCAGGAGCATTATGATCACCTTTCTATCCATGTTACGATAACCATCACACAGACGAGCCCTCTACGACTCGAGCGCCAGGAGAATACTGGGTGTTTGGCACATGTTTTCCTGACATACTCTAACCAATTACTTAAAGTATTGCCACCTATAAAAGTGTTTGTAACCCAAAGTGCAATGGAATGGTAAATATATTCATTCCTCCCGACCTACTACATTCAGGGCGTCTAGGTTAGCATTGGGCTGGAGCTACTTCAATGTCTATTGTTGGTCCCGCGATTTCGATTACTAAGATAGTGTAACAAAACAACTTTTTCAAATATAGTACATTATTGTAGATGATATTTTCTTCAACGTACGCGCCTGTTAGTTGAACACCTCCCGAGGTCAGCTGTTATTCAGACATTCATCCTGCGAAATCAGACAGCCTAAACAAACCGGTTCAAGTACACCACTTCCATATCAGCGAAACGAGACCAAAATCGAACAACACCGTTAGAACGCGGAAACTGGCAGATGCAAGCGTTTCGTATTG